>QLON01000530.1:0-30711 GCA_003313675.1 Termitomyces heimii | reverse complement strand
TCAAGACTAATGAATACAGCGGTGAACTATGCTATAAGTACTATGGGGTTGGTCTCGGAGTTCCGGGGTGTCTGGGATGGTTTCCAGAAGGCATTGAGTAGTGGGCTGGGACTGTATACTGGGATCACGCGTGAGGGATGCGCGATCAATTGGCACGGGGGGATCGTGATGCGTGATGGCCGGGAGCGGGTAGCGTGATCCAGCGGTTGATGGTGGTCGATCCTGGGGTCCGTGAAGCAGGGTTCCCGGGGAGTTGGCTGATGTTGGTTGTGATGCGAGTTTGTGGTGGCATCGGTAGTTGCGGGGGCGGGGCGTGTTGTGGAGAGGGTCCCGGGTGAGGTCCCGGGGTTGTTCTGGGGGATTCTGGAAGGGGTCGTGACACTAGAGAAAGTAGTTATAACTGAAAGGTGAAAGGAGCTCCTATCATGAATATATATGAAAGAAAAAGAGCTGAGGGAGTGGAGCATGTAACTAGTGCCAAAGCAGAATGGAGAGTTAGTGGAGGGATGTGAGGGCATTGTAACTCTTGATTTAGCTTTATAAGCTGTTACTGATCTTGAGCCACTTTGTACTATGTCTTAATCTGCTTATTATCTAGGCATCCTTGACTAAATTATCAATACACTCTATAAGGGTAGAGTAAAGTCCATTATAAAAAGTGAGGCAGAGTTAAAGACTATTGAAATATCCTGCTTGCTCTACTAAAGCACAAAAGGAGTCAATGTAGTCATTTAAAGTTCACTTTCCCTAGCTATACTAGTTATGGTCACAAAAAAAGAGAGCAGCAATTTTTGCTGGATTCAATGGGAAGAACTCAGCTTTAAAATCCTTCTCAAAGTCTTCCCAACTAGCAAAGCTGTTTACTCCTCAATGATGTTGAAATACTTGTAAAGCATAAGTTGAAGCATGGCTCATTTTTATGTAGGAGAGAATTCAGGCTATCTTCAGTGCATCTAAGTCAAATGCATCACCACTAAGCTGAATATAGGTGATGCAGGACTGAAGAAAGCATTCTCCTATAGTACAGTCATTATCATAAACATCTGGAAGTGCTGGGCATGGAATACATCTTTGGATCTCCCTCTGCCAGCTGTGTAACTGAGCTACAGCCTCCAGAGGTTGCCCTTATAGCAGAACAAGTCTCTAGTATTAGTCTAGAAGCCCCCTCTAGCTTGCTTAATTTATTACTGTTCCTAGAGGTTTCTTCTCCACTAAATAGCTTCTCCTCAGTTTTTATTACTCAGCCAGCACTTCTAGCAGATTCCCCTGGAGCATCTGATCTATAGAATAATGCTTGGAACCAGTGGTGTGGGTGGCATAAAGAGGTAGATGGAGCTGAGGGAAGGCATTCCAAAAGCAATTGCAAGGAGTGGGAGATGGTGTTAGTTATCTGATATAATCCAGCAAGTTTAGCAGTGTGGAGAGTGAGAGAAGCTTGAATGGCTTGTACTTGAACTTCTAGAACAAGCAAGTACAAAGCAGAAATTCAACCACTCTGCATATTCAGAGCTAACAATGGCCTTTAATCTATCCAAAATGTAGCAGCTCAGTCTTTAATTGAATTTTATTTTCTGCACATGATCTTCATCAGCTCAAGTAGCCTTTTTTTGATAAATCTTTGCATTACAGGCAAATCACTGCCCTTTTTTGTGGAGTGTCTCATTAGATGCTAGATCAAAGTCTTCCTCAGAAGAATCTTTCTCCCAGTCATTATTTGACACCTCCTCTCTCATAGTTGTGCACACTAGCTTAGCTAGCAGTGCCAACTACTGCTCCATGCATGTATTGTGCATAGCTACCACAACTAATAGAGATTCTGAAGGAGTTGATATAGTTATTAGCAGGGTAAACTGCAGCATTGTGGCCTCAGCCTTGGCCAGGATGCTCTCCAAGAATGTGCAGGTAATAAGCATGCTTTTATCATATATATGACAATTTGACAATCACCACTAATGAGTTTGCCATCAATACAGGATATAATAATGGAAGTTAAGTAATTACATCTAATTTCAATGTACTTAATCAACCAGGATTTGCAGAAATCCAAGTAACTAGAAGCTTTTATAAGCTTGAAGCTAGTGCAGAGAAAGAAAATCAACAAATAATGATTAGTGCTGATTTAATCTGAATACAAAGAATAAAGAGATGAGAAGTGGGACATTGTGACAGATGCAGGGTCTTTAGCACCACCTTTTTGGACTACTCTCTGTGGCATATGACTTACTAAAGGCAGGCAACTTTTAGTATTACAAAACAATAACCAATTTAGAAAGGAAAAATTTTGTTTCTATAAGGGAAAGTAACATTAGCAGGTCAGTAACACACTTTGCCATGTGCAAAATAACAAAGCAAAAGCAATCAATGGGATGGCAGGAGATATATGGGTTAAAGAAAAAAAAAGAATGATTACAAAGAGTCAGGAAGGCATGAGAAATATATATATTCTTGAAGGGTGCTAAGCAGACAGTAAGTGGTGCTATTATTCTTAGGATTTAGCAACTGTAAATTTTGAGAATAATGAAGTATTGATTTGAATAGTTGTTAAGTATAGTAGTGAAGCACTAACATATAGTAGTAATCTTAAATAATTCTGTAGTATAATGATCTAGTATAGGAAGAAGAGAAAGAAAACAATGAAGTAAGAATCTCAGTGTTAATACCAAAGCCAGTTCAAGCTCATTGCATGCTTCATTCCATGATGCTTTCTGCAATGCTTCTTCATTTCACTTGACTTCTATTTTTCACTATGCCCTTTACTTATAGCCCATAGTTATAGCTGACATTATATTTTATGCTTCAATTCTTGATTATGCTTATAGACTTATAGAGACCAGTTATAGGTCTCATCATCTTGCACTCTTACATTTATTAACTTTGCCAACAAGCCATTAGGATCTTTGCTAACTTAGCAATTTATTCAAGTAGCACTACAATCTAGCACAGCAACTTATCTAAGCAACACTAGATAACTGACCCCTCACTATCTTGAATATACTGTTTGATATGCACTGCTGTTAGACATTACTAAGACATGACAAGATATCCATGCACACTGAGTCTGCCCTTTGCTTTGATTGTTAACAATTGCATCATCACTACACTATCAATTCAATATCACTGACATCATCACATCAAATTAAGAAGTTTACTGAGAACTTGTCTAGACTCCCCTTAAGTTGTAATGTCTAACTGTTTCTACATTTGTTGCAGTGGCTCTAAAGTGCTTTGCTAGAGTTCCATTATGCTTAGCATTTTGTAGCAACTGCATAATTATTTAAGGGTTTTGTTGAATTACATCTTATTTATTTCTTTTTAACAACTACTCTATATACACACATATTGCCAGCTGCACTATCTTATTACTGTGTTTTGTCTTTGATGTCATTAACTGTGCCAGCACAAACATGGAGGCCTCTAAGCCTTGCTTCACATACATTAGCACTGCCCTAGCTAAGGCTGAGTCTGCAACTTGCCTCAACACCTGTTTTGAAAGCCCAAAAAATTCCATCAGACCAGTTGTTTTTGCTGCCATTATAGTTAGCACTACTATTTGGGCCACTGCTTCTCCAACTACTATCAGCCTTCTAAGTGGTTGAATCAGAGCACTTTGCAGCTTACTAGAAGCTTCTGGTGAGATAGGACAATGGGAATTAAGCAATCACATTTAATCTTGATGTGCTTAGTTAACTAGGATTTGCTCCAGTCAGACATCCACTACCTAGTAAGATTGCTTGCATACAAAACACGTGACACGGACGATGTGACAGACTAACAATGTTTAAATCGATAACGAATTCAAAAAAAAAACATCAATGGAGCTTGTGTTTGAGTCAGGTCTCCTCATTTTTACCCGAGAATCTCTTTTTCTAGTTCCACATCATCTTGATGTATAATGGTTTGTGTTCATCGAAAAAGTCTGAAGGAATGTATCCGGTGAGCTCCTCCACTGATGAGTCTTTCCTAAAACTCATGGTCAAACAGTAACTTTACCCCAGCATGGTTCACTGTAATAATGGGAACAGGCGTCGTATCAGCGCTCGTTTCACGCTTCCACTTCGGCGCAGGGTCTCTTGCTCTGCAGATCATCTCGCTCATCTTTTTCTTTTTCAATCTTGCACTCTTTGTCGTGATCTGCGGAGTGACAATCGCTCGGTATTGGCTCTTCCCAGAGGTATGACTGGTATTTTCAGTAGTCCTACAGTTCTCACTCCACCGTAAAGATGTGGGGAAAGATGATTTCTCATCCAGCTCAGAGCCTTTTTGTCGGGGCGTTTCCTATGGGCGCTGCAACACTGATTAATAGTGCTCTTTCGATCAACCAAGCTTGGTCATTTGCAGGAACTAATTTCCTGTATGCCTTATGGACATTCTGGTGGTTAGACTTGATCTTATCATTCCTCTGTGCCTTTGGCATGCTCTACGTCATGTCAGCCCCTTAGCTCCTCTATATTTTAATGTGTTTATTCAATTAAATCATAGGATGACGACGCAATCACACACACTAGCCAGAATGGCTTCTGTCTGGGTTCTCCCTATGGTCACTTTGATTGTCGCATCGTCAACAGGTGGTCTCCTTGCATACGAACTTCTTGGTCACTCCATATACCACTCTCTGATCACAACGGGCATGTCTGTCACCGCTTTAATCATGGGGCTTTATCTTGCCCTTATGATTCTTACAGTCTACCTGACACGTCTGGTCCTCTATGGTCCTCCAGATCCCTCTCTCATCCTTTCCGCATTCATTACGCTAGGGCCTCTGGGACAAGGTGGTTTCTCACTTCTCCTCGCTGGCCGGAATTTGTCGATACTGCTTCCCTTGCACCTCGGTGACAATTTTCCCAATGCAGCTTTGACTGGCGACCTCATTTATTCAGCATGTTTCTGCGGGGCATGGATCCTTTGGGCAATGGGATTTGCATGGACATCAATCTCTGTTATCTCGGTTTATGCGGTTGCACGAACGAGGAAAATACACTTTACGGTTGCGTATTGGGGGCTCATTTTCCCTACTGGTGTTTTCGGGGTTTTATCGGTAGAACTAGGGCAAGTTCTCGATAGCACTTTTTTCCATTATTTTGGAGCAATCTGGTCAAGTAAGTAGATTTGAGTTATGTCTGGATTAAGCATTGATAATTTTTGTAGTACTGGTCTTCATCATGTGGATATGTGTCTTTCTTAGGACAATACCCGCAGTATGGTCTACCTCGATATTTGTTGCACCATGTCTCATTGCGCCAACTTCGGCACCTGTGGAAATATCGTCGAAAGCGATGATTTCTGCAATTGGTGACAGTGCAGTATAGTATATCACTTCACGATAACGCTGTACTTGACCAAAGCATAGGAATATTATACAAAGCCTCAATCTGCAATAAACTTTTTTCAAACGGGGCGTAGGTTCTACCCATGGAAACCTTATACTGATTTCGAAATTTATGGCTCGCGAGTATGAGTCGGTTTGAGAGAACGGCCGCTGTCATCAGGTCGATGGAAGAGTTCTGAATTCACTTTATCATCTTGAAATGTCACTTGACAACAGTTACGATGAACATCATGACGTCTTCTATCACGCGTTTGAATTAAAACACAACATATCTGGCTTCTACCTGATTCCGTGTGCACATCTGTCTATGAAAGGAATTGGAGCCCACTCTACCCCGTGTTCCTGCTTAAAAGAAGTCTTCTAGACTTAACTTGGCCCATTGGTTAATAAAGTTCGGATTGATAATACTCCGACTTGCAAGATGCTTGTGCGTATTCTGGACATTTATATATATGACCTTGTATAACTAAGGACATCAAACAATCCTCAGTCCTAGGAAGTTGAGAATCAAAGGTTTTATTCGCTCATGTTATTCCACTATAAATTCAGTCTGCTTTCCCTTCTTTCCACAGTCGAAGCTCTCGCTATTTTAGTGGAGACCAGAGCCCAGTGTCAATTCACTTTGAATACCGCTCTGGTACGTTCTCAATATTGTCTATGAGGATTGTCTGAATAACGACCTTCGATTTGGAGTCTGTGGCTTCAACGTTACAAAGTACTTACTTTGACGGTGGAACTGGTCAATACAACGGTGGATCACTCTGGACCGATGCGGTAAATCTCATCATATGATTTATTGTCTTGATGTCTGATTACACTTCAGAATACTCTTGAAGACCTTCACAACCTGATGCTTGCGACAGGAACAGATCAATTCTCAACCGTTGCCGACACCTCCTTCATTGGAAGGTCGGCATTAAATAGCAGCACTGATTGGCAAAGTGTACTGGCGGGAAGCAACGATGATGCTGGAGTATTGGTGTTGTCTTGCATCCTGTTTCATTATCTTATTTGACCATTCAGTGGATCGTATTGGCTTTGTGGAAGATCGCCGACTATAAAAATAATAGAGGCCAGGAGTTCAACGCATACCTCGTGAGGTTGATCTCGTAGGAGCTGACACTAATCGGTGAACAATCTTCAGGACAGTGCTACTAAAATATATAACATCATTGTCGAACAATGGGACGACACATGCGGTGGCGGAGGTAAATCGAATTCCACATGAACTCCCAACGATAAATTGTCGTTCTTTGATTATCTAGTCTGGTGGTCTACTGCCCATACATACAAAAATGCTATCACCAATGAACTCTTCCTTCGACTCTCCGCCGAAGGCTATCTCAGGACCGGTATACAAACATATCTCGAGAATGCGCTAAAGGTTCGCCCTCGTTTCTGATTTTAAAACAATCTTGAATTCATGATTCCACCTTTTTGAAAGGCATGGTCTTGGCGTAGGATTTAGGATACTTGCTTTCATTCTCATGGGATTGATATCGATTTTTAGTTAGTAGAAGTGGAATGCGCAATTCCGAAAATCTATGGAACGACGGACTCAACTTTGATAATTGCCAAAATAACGGACAGGTACGCGAGTGGGATCTACATCTAGTTTTTCCGGTTAAAGGATATCATGATTTAGACTACTTGGACTTATAATCAAGTGAGTGACTCAGGGAATGCACTTACGGTCTCAATAAATTGCAAATATCGTATTAGGGTGTCATCGCATCTGGTTTAGGAGCACTTTATGCGGCTACCGGCAATTCGTCCCTTTTAACGCAGGCGGAAGTCACACTCGACGCTACCATTACTCACCTTTCTATAAACAATATCCTCAGAGAGTCCTGCGACGATGCTGCGGCTGGGGGACCGATATGTAACCAAGACCAGGTATATCTATCACGCTTAAGAAGATCTGTTATTAATAGCCCTGTACAAGCAAATCTTCAAGGTAGTCTCATGACTTTACGGCCGAGTTTCTCATTTGAAAGAACTATGATTCCAGGGAATATGGACGAAGCATCTTCAGTTCTATCTTGATTATGCCAATGATCCTGCTCGCGTAGCGAAGTACAGCAGTTGGCTTGGTTCACAGACCTCAGCGGTCTTTCATTTTGGGACCAACGCTAGTAACATCGTGGGATCCGTGTGGTATGCACCAGATCAGGTAAGGGAACCAACCTATTTATGGCCCTGTATCTGACCATGAAAAGGGAGGATCAATTTTCACTCCGAAGACAGACGCCAGTGGGCTTGCGGCACACATCGCAGCGGCCAAATACGGACAATGCTGACAAAGTTTCATAGCAGAACGCGGACATATTGTAGGGGTATCATTGCCTCCGAGGTTTCCTGAACCACAAATGAAAGATAAGAACATATGCAACGGAAAAAAGTTGTACAGATAATCCTAACAAGCACGGAAGAGAAAATCATAAGCACATACACTAACACATATAAACTATACCTCCGTCCTTCTGTCTTCTGCTGTTCCTTTGCGATGCAGTTGGGTGTCAAACCGCTGCGATGGCTCTGGTGTCAAAGGTTCTGCTTCTTCACGAATAGTATCTCCCTCTGGACCTTTCCATCTCCCTCTCATGACTACGGAGGATGCATCCACAGCCGTTCCATTTAATGCTCTTTCTAAAGCTGTATCATATCATACCTCGTGAGATGGTTTCAAGTGGGAAAACATAAAAGGAGCAACCTACCTTTCTCTCCCCTTTTCTTGAGCCGCAGTGACATTGCCCCTTGTAAGGAATCAATGTAAGACTCATATTTAACGATCTCGGTCAACAACCACTGGCTTTTCTTCTCCCAGTTTGTTTGAGCTTTGACTGCATTAGCTGTCCTGGGTTGATACTGCATAATCCTGGGTAAGCCGATAATCATATAAAAGCGGATCGTATACATACCAAAGCTGTCATAGGTTCGCGCAAGTCGTTATGTTTCTCCAGGTCCTTTTTCATGCTCAAAACATGCTTCTTGAGAGCTTCGAGCTGCGTTTCTTCGTCGTGCACGCTAGATACAACCGGGGGAAGTGGAGCCTTCCAGTCATTGACCGTTGTTTTTTCAGTCCAGGGTGAGTGCATAGCTCGAACCGTTGCTGATCCATCCTTCCATGCACCGAATCTACTGCGGGTACTTCGTCCGCTTTTAACGCTCATGGCATCCGTAAAGTCTTTGACGGAGTCTGTTTCTGGTTGATGTCGGCCACTGGAGAGGGTGTCAAACACACGATTCCAGCCGTACTCCATGTTTGAGACACCCCCGGCTAGTGGTTCTTTACTTGTTCGCGCAGCCCAGTAGTTGCAGGTCGAGACCCATTCGTTGACCAACTCTTCAGTGCCTGCTTGGAAGAAATAGACGGCACCGTTTGCCATAGTCAGGACCATGCAATAGGGTCGTTGTCGGTTATATCCCGGTGGCGGAAGAGAATGGGCCAAGGAATGGGCAAGATGAACTTGTCCAACTGACTGAGCATTAGACTAGAAATACTTATGATAAGTGAAATGCACGAAGAAAACAAGGTCGACTTACAAGCCAGTTACCGCCTCCAAAAGCACCGGTGGCACTGCTGGAATGGTCACCGAATGTGAACATATTCAGTTCACCCTTCTGAATGACAACAAAAACATCCATCCAAGATTTGTCACGCGCACGCTTGCCACTAGACTCCCAATACTGTTTCCTGCAAAGTATTCCTTCCTTGGCCCAAGGAGCTCCTAGAAGAGCTAACTCCTCGTCGCTGATGCTGATCGAAGTATCGTCGGTCGCGTCGCTACGAATACTCCGGTCGTCGTCTTCCTGGGCTTCGCGTATAATAGTGTGCGACAAATTCGAGGCAAAACCCAGGGTGGGGGTGAGGAAGGAAGAACTCGAATTATACATAGCCTTCACATGTTGATGTTCATCAGTAGATACAAAAATAGGGACGTTCGGGATCATACCTCATGGGTAGATGTCGCGAAGCTCGGCGAAGGGCTAACACGACCATCTATACTGCTGTTGCTACTAAAAGGGCTGGCGCTTTGAGCGACAAGAATGGACTGCAGTCCACGTATACTGCCTCGCTTGAGTGTTGTCAATCTATCCGGCTGACCGCGCAAGCTGCGATTACGCATCACTATCCCCCCCGTATTTAAGTTTGCCGCAGAGTGAGTGATACTAGAAGTGATGGGTTGTAATATCTGCTGGCTTTTGATGGCGTTGTACATTTCCTAGCACAGGTCTTTAAGAACAGACAACTCCTTCCCTTTGTGGCATTACATATAGCTCACCTTGAGAAGAATTTCCATGTCAATTTCCCATCCTCGACCAAGAGCAGGATTGAGCGTTGTTCGAAGTTCATGAGCATTCGATACTTGCACCGATGGTGTGCTGCCGTTCGCTTCCTTCTGGAGAGCCATCACGCCTTCTTTGGACACACTATTCCAACTCGTTATGCTATCACTCCGCTTCGGACGAATGTGAGGTTCAGTCCCATCTTGAGGTGCACGAACGTTGCCGCACTCATCATACGTAAGGTCTGACAACGAAAAATTGATTGGAGGGGTTGGCTGAAGAGACATTTGTATGGCAGTGAGAGTGTTGCGAACAAACTGGTTACGAGACATCCGCGTTGTAAGATCAGCGACATGAAGATCAGTATTGAGAAGGAGAAGGGAGTATGCGACAGAATGAACAATATCTTGAGAATGTGTTAGGAGAAATCACACAGTGACAGCTCGAAGTCTTACTAGCGCTGCCATAGATGGCCCCTGGGTTACATTCCCAGTAACGGCGGCTGAATTCCTGGAGGATGCGGTCTACTTGTTGTGTTTCAGCTTTGAGGTAGAGTTTAGAGCAAAGGCGGCTGGAACACTTTTGAGGTATGAGTAATAAAATTAACTGCGAAACCCACCGGAAAGCCATGTCTAGTCTCAAACCAGCGAAGTCAAAGAAGTTCACATAGTGGTGAAGCGCTGTTTTATTAATACGGCCGCTGCGCCATGGGTTAGCAATTGTCCCTCATTTGATGGATAATATTGTACGTACTGTCCACCAAGCCATTCCGCAATCTTTTCCTTGGCCAAAAAATCCTCTTCCTCTTCCCAACACCTAGAGGCAAGCTCTTTCCCGCGGGCATCCATCTCAACGCAATCCTCAGATGGATTGAGAGAATTAGAGGCAGAGGATTGCGCTGCAGAAGAGAAACGAGCCAAAGTCAGATCATTTATTGATAGGTCCTGTTGTGAGCCTCTACGGGAAGACACTATTGAATAAAAAGTTTAGTCAAGAAGCACAAGTCCAGAAAATAATCGTCTTACACGCATGTGTCCCCTCCCCATTCGGGATGAGTGAGGGTTCTGAACTGGATGCTACTGAGCGATGAAGCGTCCGGAGCCGAGCTGAATCTCGAGAACCACCAGTAGATGTGCTGGCGATAGGCCCGTTCCTTGATCGCAATGGGCTTGAAGCATGCCTCGAGGTACTGTATGATGTTCCTATCATAGAGGTAGGGCGCGCAGTTGGGCGTGGCATATGAAGAGAGGCAGTGCGCGGAGGGACAATCGGGGAGAAGGTTGGTTCTCTCTTGGGAGAGTCAGTCTCAAGTTGATGAGATGGTATCTGGAGCATCAACATGGGGGTTGTCGGGGGTGGTACTGAGTTCGACTTCTTGATCTCTAAGCAGACATCGGAATGCGGATGAAGGCCGTCAGTAGCTGATCGG
Source organism: Termitomyces heimii (assembly GCA_003313675.1). Taxonomy (NCBI): domain Eukaryota; kingdom Fungi; phylum Basidiomycota; class Agaricomycetes; order Agaricales; family Lyophyllaceae; genus Termitomyces; species Termitomyces heimii. Next base: position 19,666 of record QLON01000530.1, on the reverse strand, counting down.
ACCGCAGGTTTGCAAGCGGGAGTAAAAGAATTGGGAAGATTGAGCGAATCATATACCGGGTCTAGTTGAGAAAGTTCATTTCTGAAATTATCTAAGGCTCCAGAAAGAGATATGTCACCTATACGCGGCCCCGAAGATTTGTGCTCTATAGTTGCTGTTGATTGAGATGATGGAGTCGCCATCATATCTTTCTTGTGTTCGTTTTCACTTATGCTCCTGCTCCGCCGCTTTATGCTTTTGTCGGCATTTGCTGGATCAGGGTTAGAAGTCGCATCCTCGATGGTGCGCTCAACAAACACGATAGATCGCTCGTCTAGATCGTCATTCTCTTTCATGCTGGCGATTACGTCTGACAAGGCTTTAGACGTGTCGGGTGGGCGCAAGGCATCTGAACTGGTGAATATATCCGCTATAGGTGACCCCACAGGAGTCCGCTGCTGATGTTCTAATGGAATAGGTGGCACAGGCGGGGTAAAAGCGTTGAAGAGCGAGGGTATCTCGTAATGGGATGTTGTATGTGTTGACGACAGGGACGCATCAGTTTTCTGTTTGTAATCAAATTTCAGTGACAGAGGGGCAGATATCAACAAATGTTTCCCATACAGATCGCTCACGTTGTGTCCCACCACTCTGACCCATCAGTTTCCCCAAAAAGGCACTAGTTTTAGCCCTAACTGACGATTTGGGCGCCTGATGATCATCAATGTCATGCCAGACAACCTATAATAGACAGAGTACACACTCTGACTGTCCCATTTTCTTTTAAACGAGGACTTGAAAGCATCCACTCTGAACCAATTTCATGTTTGGGAGATTTGTACTTCGCTTTTGTAAGTTGCGTTGACTGAGGAGTTGAGGGGTTGGAGGATACTGTTGTTAGCGATCGCTGTCGCCCGCTAGTGGATGGTCGTTCAATCGGTAGATGCGGGGACTCGTGTAGATTCTCCTTTTTATCTTGTGCATCAACACCTCCCTTTGCTCTGCGTAGAAGAGTTGCTAGGTCAGGGCTGCTGGACGTGCCTGGGGACCGGTATATGGAACGGCGATTAGTGTGTCGTTCTGTCGTGGCTGTAGTCGTGTCTTCGGCATCGTAGTACATGTCCTGGGAAGAGGATGATTGGGATGAAGAACCTCCATTTTGAATCAGGGAAGGTACATGAGCTGAAGCTGGAGTTGGTGGAACAACAGTTGGTGTTGCCGGTTGTTGCTTTCGAGGCGTGTGGTGATGCGGAGGGGGTGAAGCGTAACTTGCGTTCATCGCAGCGTCGACACCAAGCGAATTGACGTCCAGCCCTTCTTTAAGCATGACTGTGTCGCTTCCAAGCAAGGCTCGCTCGAAATCAAGGTCAGTACGTGACACCCGACGATTCAGTGGTTTGTTTCCATTGATGTCCTTGGAGGCAACGGGCTCGAATCTATTTGAAAACATGGTATGCGGCTGTGGAGATCGCGTAGGAGCGACATTCTGACGGAATACAGACGCCAGGACGGGCGAACGACGTAAAGATCAAGTCTAAACCAGTAGCGCCAATATTTCTCACATACATAATAAACACATCAAAAATAGTCTATAATCATTGGAGCTGGATTCCGCCATAGTCAACCACTAATATACAGCTCGTAACACAGTAATAGATATAAGTGCATCATAATCGTGAGCAGAAACAATCAAAACACGAGGAGTGGTACAGCAATTCGGCGCTAATTTGCGAACCAAGATCAGCGCTCACCGATCAAACCGTCTTATGTGTCTGTTTGCAATCCGGTTGAAGTTCGCCTCTGTCGCTTCATAGCCATCGTGCCAGAAGTCGCAGTCACAGTCACACCAGCCCGAGGTATCAAGTTGGAGCTCCTTCCGACGCCAGCGAGCAAAGAACCTGAATGTGAACGAGGCCTGGAAGTTGATGAAGCGATCTTGGGAAGGGAAGATTTCCGCGAATTACTTTGCGCGCCCGACGCTCTATTCCTGATTGAAAGCAAACATCAGAAGGATCAGCACAAGGCAGGGGCTAGGTACGAACCGCTTCTTGATAACGTCTGTTTTCAGAGATAAAGGACGAACAACTCCGTGGAGTTTCTATATATCACATCAATCAATACATCGGAATCTTGAAACGTGACCTATGGTACTCACGAAGAACAAACCACAGGCATTGCCTGGGAAAATCAAATGATAAGCCACAAGTTCCTTTAAAAAGAGATTGAACTACGCACACAACGGCTGACCTTCAGGATCCCTCCTCCACAGTGGCGTATTTGTTGTTTGGCAGTTGGTACACGACGTTTGAAGTTGCTCTCCTTCATCGCTCGCACCCTTATCTCCACTTGTGATATCAGGTGTACTGGATGATGAACGAAGCTCTCCTGGTGAATTGGAATTGGCTACAGGCAACGAAGCTTTCTTTTGAATGGCTTCTGGTTTCAATGATATGTATTTTCTTCCACTGACTGTCCTCGCCGTGTGGACAGAGGAACTACCCTCGGCGGATGGTGGCGTAGAGGCATTTGAAATGTTATGAGGCTCAGGCGATGCATCTGCACTAGATCCTGTACCGTTTTCTTGGCTATCGCTTGAAGGACTGGCATGAAAATTGGTGAATCCACCGACAACACTTGAGCCACCACTAGTACTACCAAGAACCCCTGCTGCACCGCCATGATCAATCTGACCTGCAAGGATCTGAGCGGGGTCAACGTGGGTATATGGATTCCTGGCATCGAGTCCAGAGTACATCAAACCAAATAGTTGCTCATAGTCAAATAGTCCTTCGTCTATGCCCGACAAGTTTGCAGCATTCAGAGAAGCATACTCCTCCGCCATGGCCACGCTGGCTGCCGCTGCAGTCGTTGACAAACCTTCATTTGTTTGAGAGATTGTATCTGGTGAAGGGTATGCCTGGTTGCCGATGGGAGAGTTCCCAGAAGACCGCTGTCGTGCTTGTATACGATAGGGGTTCAAGTCGGACTGCCTTCCCACAGATGAAGAAGGCGACGTCGACGGAAGAGAAAACAAGCTCTCATGGGAAGGGAAAGAGAAGTTGAACGCCGCAGAGGGGAATAAACTTCGGATCCCCTCTACCTGTCGAGTATGTAAAAGAGACGGAACACCACTACCATTAACGATAGAAGGGTCGGCGCGTAACATGCTCTCTGAGTGTGGGGTCTCGGCACGGCGTTTTTGGCCTACGAGGTTCTCAGGAGGCAATGGTTTGCCATTCACCTGATGTCGTCCACCTAAACCAGCCAAAATACCTTCTCTGGAAACAGTATGATCAAAGCTAGTCTTGCGAACGTGTCGAGGGAACGATCGCTCTTCGACCGGAGGGCCATTGCCATGCATTACAGACGGTATCCTGGATAGGCCATGCAAACCGGTAGAAGGAAGAGAGGAAGGTGCAAAGGCAGGACTATCAATAGAAGCGAAAGTAGGGTTGAAGTTAGAGGCATTGAGGAACCGCACTTCAGAAAAGGAGTGACTGGTTTCTGCTTGATCTTCAAAGACAGATGGTAATTCAGGTACGTGGTTCAAGACAGACGATGGACTACGTCGGCCATGGGTCAATGACAGCATCGACGGGCCTGTAACGCTCCCAGGTATAGGTATACTAGGAGACGTTGACAATGCAGCTTTTGAAGCGCCCTTAGCGTAGCTTACATTGTCGAGTGACTTGAAACCATCATCAATAGTGGGAAACGTATAACGTGCATCGTATGGCGCAATATTGAGTAATCCATGCTGATCAAATGTCTGCCCAGATTCAGGTGGGCGTGATCTTGACCGACTTGCTGGGCGCCAATCCATCGATATCCTCGACCTTGACCTACTCAATGCCCGCCAATCCATAGGCACAACGCTGGAGGGTGTTGCTAAAGAATAACCGAAAGGCTAAAGTGACGGTAAAAGACGCACTCGGATTCATCAAAACCATCTTGATTCATACCATCGAATCCAACAACTCGCACCCTTGCTTTACCCTTGTCGATCCGTCGACCCCGCTCATCAGATTTCCTCGAGGTTTCTAATTCCGCTGTTTGGACTTGTGCAGATTTGATGACATCCTGGGTAGCTACATCGAGGCTCGAGGCGCTTTGTCGCTCCTTTACCGCAGCTTCGTCATCCTCGCCCTTCTTCTTCTTCAACGCCAACGCCATCATACGCCACGTCAAGTTCTCCATCCGTTGCGCATGAGGCAAAGTAGCCTTAGTTCGTGCGTACATTCTCCACACTTGTGTAGCTAGCGGATCCTCTTTTGCAAGCTGTGCCGGGTCAGGCTCGATGTCTTTTGTCTGCAGCATAGGGGAACCGACAATTCTGGGTGATGTAAAAGGACTAGTGGTTTGTGGAGATAAAGGGCTTCTCGTTGATGCAAACAATTCTTCTGAGAAGATGTCTGTGAACAAGGTTGATTTCGAGGCGAGGCTGGGGGACTTTGATGACACTGGTGATCGCTCGCAGGGACTCCTGTCGGACAAAAGCTTGGGTCCTGGGAGAGTAGAAGACGATTGTTCGTTGAGCCCACATGCTGAAAGAGAAGTGACAGAAGTAGAGACAGGGGACATCCATAGTGATGGTGGTAGGCGAGGATTCGAACGCTCACCTGTTGGTGGACAGGGAGGAACGTAGGTTCCAGGCAAACTGTCATGTAATTGCTGATTAAGGGAGGGGCTGAACGCCTGAGTTACGGTGGGACCACTTATCGTTCGATGAAGCGATCCTGGAGCAGCTGATTGTTCAGCTACCAAGTCCCATAGATCAGCGTGCTAGAATGAAACTAGAGAAATCGTGACAAACCTCCTACAAGTTCAGTCTTCGTATCGGAGGACCGTGGAAGGGAATTTTTTGGTTTTTTCATCGTAGATCCTGAGGGAAATTTGAGGAGTGTAGGTGAATGGCTTTGAGACCGAGAACCAGGCGACCCTGAATTGGAAACACTGGAAACATGAGTTTGGTGGGAGCTGTGATAAGAGCTCGAGAGACTCGGTGTAGCAGATGGAGATGAAGAAACAGATGGTACAGGCGCATCAGACATAAGACCTGTGAGAGCATTGGAATGAATGGGTGATGGAAATGAGTGCGCCCAATCATTTCCATATGTGTTCTGCACGGGTGTTGATAAATCTGGGCCCAAATTATTGTTCAAAAGATCGGCTAGGAGGTACTCGTTTCCAAATCCAAGGTTCAGGCTGTTAGACCATGGAGAAGCATGGCCAGATGATGAGGGGTGGCTCATATTGGATGAACCTCGCAATGCATTGCCGGGGGTTGAACGAGAGGCTGGAGACCAAACTCTCGTGTGCGACTGAATGTTGGAATTAGTGGAATCAATATGTCGCCGTGAAGGGGTTGCGAGATTCTCCATGTTGAAATGACACCTGGTCGACCCCTAGAAGAGATGTGTACGACTTCTACAATCAAGAACCAAGGGAAGTGTTTAAAGATGACTTGTAGACTTCTAGACTCTGAAGTGGCTTGCACAATGTGCAGGCTTGGGGAGGAGAAGAATTCGGCGTGAATACGGACTCCCTACAACAAATCTCCGGTCCGTCGTCAGAAAGCCCTGTCACGTATTTGTCACATCAGCTTGGCCTGGTGTCTCGGGTCCCGATGTCGATGAGAACGTTATGATCATCACACGCTTCAGGTTCATTTCGGGGATAATGGGGCTAACTCATGTGGTTGCTCTTCAACTTTCTGCAATCCATTATGCTAATTTATGTGTGTAGTTCTACCAGAAAAATTGTGTCCTTATTCTCGCGCTCCGGTGATCAGGCTGACTTCTTTCTTGTATGCTGGCCGGTTTGCCGTTCAAATATCTAATCTACTGACATACCTTCATTTTCCTTCTTTTCTTTGTATTTTCTTTTCAGAGCTTGATCGGTCGAACTCGGGGTGAGAACATCTCATTATCTACCTTGGCAGCGTACTTAAGGCCCTATGGACCTGACCGCTTCAAATACCTGGAGTGCCCTATGAAATATCGATCCAAGTTACGCGTAGCAAGCCTGCGTCTACTATGTCTGACAGCAGCATATTTATCTATAATGCTGTCAGGTTTTATGGAATTGAATTTTCCCGAAGTGCCGCCATCTCAAGGTATTTGCGGTGCTCAATACCTCGGTTCAGTTCTTCAGTCTACATATGCTTAATGAACTTCCGAAAAGTCGATAGACACTTTCTTTTTTTGTTGTGGGTTCAAACCGTTTGATCTCAAGATAAGAGGACATACCATATCAAGCTTGTCAAGTCGCAAGGGCGTCCAAAATCACACAAAGCTGTACTATATAGAAACGGGAAGACAACATAGAGAACAAGTTCAAAGGCTTTGCGACAATGAAGATAGCAACTATCATGATCTAATCAGTAAGGATGGCAGGATACGCTTAATCTGAGGTTCAAGATTCTCAGTTCACGCATTTCATTCCACGACATGAACTGGATAAACTGAACGAAGGGTTCAGTTTCCATATTAGTAGTTAATAACTCTATAATCGAGAAAGAAGCACTTTTCTGAGTCCATGGAGTGAGAACTTCTACCCCTAACTCGTACGGAATTCTGGCAATACGACTTGTCTTCCCGAGCTTCCGCGTGCACAGATCCTAAGTCCGTCAACAAGCCTCATTTCCCCCAATAGAGGGCGTCGCTTGCGGGGCCTTGATGCTGGGCTTCCACTCACAGGCTTTTCTTTATCCGCTTAAGCTATTATACTTCTCAGATTTATCTTTATCTAGGATGCAATCTGTCTGTAAATCTTGCCGCGATTGCATACATAGCCCCCTTATCTGAAATGGAGTAATTTCCACATATAAAAACCTCTTGTTGTTGACTCTCCTCGGCCACAACCATCCCTCCGCTCTACCGTCTCAATTGGTGACATTTTGTGTCGACACTTCGGGGGTGAGAAGTCCCTTACTCATTCAGGCTTTTCAATGCCACTGGCGACGATGGCAGTATCCTTGTGACCTTGACTGTTAACGATGCGAGCACACGGACCCACGACACTGTCAGCCTACGCGAGGGGAAAAATATCGGATTGACATGGTCAAGCTTGTGATTGATTAAGTCTTTCCATGACGCTGGGGGGCTGCGCTCATGATGCCCTGTCACAAATGAGTATGTCTAGCAATTTCTTGTTCTGAAAGAGAAAAATTTTTTTATCTAGATTGCATAAAGCTGGATAGTGGCAAAAATTCGAAGTACTGTCTATGGCGATCGATGGCGAAACCCTGTGAAGGTGGATATTACTTTGAATGCCATGGGGTGATAGTCGTATCCAGAAGTAGGGATCGAATAAACAAGAGGTATCCAGAAAGATGATGAGATGTAATATCAGTTCACTTTCTTCTCCGCAGTGACTCGACTCGGAGCGAGTTCTGGAATATCACTCCAACTCAATGCATCTCTGAGCTCACCTCGAATGGTCGCTGTTATCAAGAAAGACATGATACCGGCTGGACTACGACATTCATCAGTTCCTACCCATCTCCAGGATATGGAAACCGCACCTCAGATACAAGAGCGCCGGCTGTGCTGTTTGGAAATTATGCATCACGGTCACAGTTGTCACAAGACCCAGAAAGTATGCCGTCAAAGTCGAGTAAAAGTATGGTTTAGGAAAGGATATTTGTCTCTGCGTCTTGGTTTGCAGAGCTCTATGGTAGTCATATCGCAGCGCGAACGCTACCAGTGTGCCTGGCATTACAATGTCACCCAATCCTAGCATCGTGTAACCACGATGACCTGAAAGATTTAGCGACTTTGGCCAGAGTAGTTTGATTGGCACATCAAGTGTTGTCGCTACCTTGACCATCTATAATACATCGGATGTGTCAGCGCTGCCTTCATGCATCTTAATAAAGGACCCACCACTTCTGTTCCAAATACCCACCAGATGTCATAGAAAAATAAACCTGCAAGAAGGATAGCGCCAGTGTTAAAGGAGTCGATTTTGAGCAATGAAATGGCGTTATGTGCAAAGGAAAGTCCCATGATATCTGTTATCAACGCTGACTTCCCATAAGCCTTAGAAAAGGATAATAGGGCTGATGGAATGACCGCAAGAGGAAGCAGACAAAGCGAAGGGATCTTGAATGATAAAGATACGTAGGCTGTGAAAGAATGAATTCATCTCGAAGATTATGTGAGGAGCACAAGACCTACTACATGGGCCCTTTTTCACGCTAAATCTTATCTTGTCAAACCACTTCCAGTACTTTTCACCAAGGATAAAACGCGTCAAGGATATTAACGACTCGTGTAACGCGTCAGCGTCATAGGATGAGGCGAACGGACATATGTGTCATCACACCTTCCAAACACCTGCCACGCCAGCCAAAGAGAAGTACCATCCAAGGAACCAGTTAATCCATTCCCTTCCAAGATACTTAATCACAAGATAGAATCCAAACAAGACGAAAGACCCAAACTAAAGTAGATGAGTGCGTACTTGATTGAGAATTAGTATATACAACTTCTTACGACAGGAAACAGCCATGCATCGTTAGATGACATGCGCCCTATAGGTTCCTCCTCCTCGTCATCGTCCTTAGAAATGTCATCCGTTGACTTCGTGTTCTTTCAGTTTGTGAGGTCGATCATCCCTCGAAGTTCGAGCCATTCGTCAAAACGTACGGGTAAGGAACCAAATGACCCAGCATAAACAGAACCACAAGCTAAGGTCAAGATACCGACGTAGGACGACAAAAGGTCCCAATCTCCCATTACGAGGTGAAAATATCGAGTGCTTGATTTCCGTTCATCGATAATGTTGCGTCTGTTGAATCCACAAAATAAAACCAAACTGACACAAACTATAAAGGTGCAATTTTGGCCGCAGTCTATGTTACCTAACTGACGGTAAAAAATACGGTTGCCGAGAGGGGTCAAGGTCTAATTTGCATCCACGTAAGTGATGGCTTGCATTTTTTCACTGATGGGGTCCTACATGTAACACTGTGACAGCACGTGCAACCATTGACACGGTCGATGACTGTAGTTGTGTCGCGTCCACATCTTCTAGTTCGTTTCCATGTCCTCTGTTTCAACCTAGCTATATAAAGCTTTTGTAGCTCCTCTGTTTCTACTCAATGGTATATCAACATGGAACCAGTTCTGAGACAAGTCGCGGTTGAAATTTATTGCCTAAGGACTCAATAAGTATTTATATTGTGTGGTACTGAGCCAACTTGTCTGCTTGGAGCAATCTGCTTGTGGAACTTCATTTGAGATCACACCTGGGCCCATGAAGAGGCAAAAGCTCACTGCTCCCAGCAGGTGAGTTGGATCAAGAAAGATGATATTTACATGCAGGGTCAAGGTCTGGGGTTTTCCAGCTGAGAGTGCATCAAAAAACTTCATTAGACTTACTGTCTCTCCCCATGCCTATTTGCCAGGAGTGCAGTAAGGAATTTCCACTTCTGAAGCTGGATGTAGGCAAATCAGATTCAGAGAAAGTTATCATCAGGGTGAGTTTCTGCTTGGCTTAATATACTGGCTATTTTTGATGACCTACAAAGATTCCACTGATTCTTTCCTGTAGGATTGCAGTTGTGGTAAGACATAGAAGAAAGAAAAGCAGTGAATAACCCATCCCTGCCTTTATGTCATAGAGTTACATACGATTTACTCGGTGTCTCCCACTCAAATAGTGCCGAAATCTCTTAAAAATGTCTCTTTTCCTTTTCAACGAAATATAAATCCTCACAAGACATTGACTTGCTGCGAGAGCCAAGAGTACTGCCAGTACAAAAAAAGTTCCTATTGTGTGCATCGGTGAGAAACGCATGACTACGGCCAGACCAAGGATAAGCTATCTTTTTTAGCTCACGTGACTTAGGCATGACTCAAAATCCATTGTCACGGAGTTCCAGGACCCCAGATACCAACTACGAGTGATAACATCAAAATCGACCTTGACCCCTCTCGGCAACCGTAAAAAAAGCACAAATGTACACAACCGCTGCGGTCGAAGGATGAGGTCCCCCCTTCCTTCATGTGTAACTTGCAAATGTCACCGGCGAAGATTGTATGGGAACTTTTTTTTTTCAAATTGTCGGTCGTTGTGTAGACAAGATCGGTGCCTGGTATACTCCTTTTCCAAGATCTTCATTCTTCGCCTTATTGAATGCCTGTCCAAGTTCTAATGAATAATTTATCAACGAGAGAAACCTGTGGATTTTTTCCGACTTAAAGAGCTACGCCACCCACTGGAAACGAGATAAGGAAACGTATTTCCGAGGTTCCGTTGGCGTTCCGTCTGACGTCAATAGCGCCCTGACCATTCGAACAAAATATCTTAAGGAGTTATTGGACTCCCTTTCTTCATATAAGAAGGCTTGAGTTGTACTCTCTATCGGCGTCTGGGTCAGTATAATTAAATTCATGACGACAGGTTTGGTAGATGGAGGTCTACGGAACCTTCAATTGTAAAGATAGCTCATGAAAATCAATTTTATCGAACCCATCTTCTTCAAGGTAACCCAAGATTCCGTCTTACAATATATTTCAAATTTCACCAAACTGAATCAAGGGCCGCATCCAGGGTGTTCGGGGTGTTCGGGGGTTCTCGGTGATCTATTGAACACAATTAACATGTTAGTTAGGGTACGTAGGTCGATGACGTTTTGGTCAATGAAAGTATGACTGATTGTTGAACTAACTCACTTGCAGAAGAATTAGAATACGACAAGTACATGTGTCGCCCTTTGTCACTTGAACACCGACAATATCCTGAAGTGGAAGATGGGATCGATTAATCTTGATGACCCGGCGCGGGCAACAGTGGAACCTTGAGGCGTTTGAGTTCTTCCCCTATTCCTCCGAGATCGACAAGAACCTTGATGAGTATGGTAACCTGTTTTCCACGGTGAAATACGGCTTCACAGTTCAGGAACACACCTTTCCATGATCTCAACCGACTTGTTGATTCGCATCGGTAATGGTGGTATGAATAAGTAGTGTCGCTTTGCGTCGATTGAGTGAGTGCTTTCCTAACTGTTTGTTTAGTCTATGACTCATTCAAAACAACATGGGTCCATGTTACTGATTGTCTGTGGGACGAGAAAATTGGCAAACGTTTTTCCTGTACATCAATCAATCAAAGTACACGTTATTGATATAATTAAACTCCATTTTGCATTAAAGAGGACTAACAGAAACCTTACTTGGCGAGAAAATAATCGTATCAACAGTACAAAAGAAAATCTGCATGCAGTCGCACGTAACGTCTAATTTGCTCTGGACCTAGGAAAGCTTGTGAAAGTACACTTTGTGAGTGCCTATAACGACGCTGGAATCAATAGCCTGCGGCAATCCCGTTCTTTCTAGAGTCACTAGCAGCTGTGACACAGATGGTCTTGTTACAAGCTTCAAAAGTAGAATGACTACAACATACCATAGATTTTGCCATTGAATCTTCCAACAGCTTGGACAACACTCGTAACCCGGTTCACATCAAGGACTACAGATGAGCCAATTCAGACATCAAGGGTACAGTGAGTACAGCAGACAGACCAGTGACATTGTGGCCAAGGGCGCGCAACCCGTCAACTATCTCTTGAGGATAAACATTATCCACATCCACAGTAAGTGGGTATAGCTGATCATGTACTCGCCCGTACTCTATAGCAGCACTTAGGTCGAGCCCCAATTCCAGATTAAACAGGACCTGAAATATTGCTGGAAAAATGCGGGAACCACCAGAACCACCAAGAGCAAGATAAAAGGAACCGTCTTTATCTTCAATTATGGTTGGCGCTATCGATGACAGTGGGCGTTTTCCGGGTGCAGGATAGTTGACTACAAGCCAAGTCAGAACTGATCGCAATGATTGACATCAGTTTTACACGGCGAGGGCCACAGGCCGAAACCGTTGGCAATACCCGGCGTAGAAAAGTCGTCCATTTCATCATTCAAAAGAATACCCGTCTCGGGGTCAAGAACTCGAGATCCGAAGCCTAAATTGATGGTAGAAGTTATCGCAACTGCCATGCCGTCCTTGTCTATGACCGAGGTATGACTCTGATGACCAGAGTAAGTGAGACATCAAACATTGATGAACTTTTACCGTTCCATGATCGCTTTTTATGTCATACTCAGGATTGTAGTAATCTGGTGTGTGTGTACGATCCTGTATGACTTTGAGTATGACGATAGATATAGGAATGGTCTTCTTACGTCCGTAATATTCCGAAGAATAGATTTCGCAAATTCCTTCGTAGATATGACATCCATTCGGGCGGTGTTGTTATTGAAGTCAAGATCACAGATTTTGGTCCTCACAAAACGATATATGTAAGGTCGTTGGTTCGCAGGAGTGCCAAATTTACCGGGACGCAAAACCAAATTTGATGATTTCCACAAGACGATGAATACTCAGCACATTTCGTTCCTTGACGTCAAAGTGTTCAAGCAAATTGAGAATATGGATCAAGACTTGGCAAGGAACAAAGTAACGTCTCTACCACAAGAAAGACGACGCTGGCTCACCTGGTCCAGATGTGGGTGGGTGGGTCGTATAGACCTTCCTGTCGCGATACGTGCTTTCAAGTGCAGGACGAACTTTCACAGAATAGTTCTCTAAATCTATATGGGAGAGAATACCGCCGGTAGCTCGAACCTTGCGAACCAAAGCATCTCCAATCGGCCCCTGGAATGTATGAGATGTTTCCTCTTTGAAATAAGTGGCTTGCTATACCTTGTAAAAAGCGCTTGAACCTTCCTGCGCAATCGTGTGAAGGGTTCGCGCAAGATCTATTCGCCGAATTGTTTCGCCTTGGCGCAGGAGAACACCGTGAGGAGCGAATATTTCTCTCCAGTCATAATTATTAAGCATGAGTTCTGAATACCACTTCAGTGGCAAACAGAAGGCGATGAGCCACGATTTCGGATGAAAAAAGAAGTTTGCGAGCATACAGATATCCGTTTTGCTAATTCCCTGTCAACTTCCCATCCCTGTGCTAACTCAATGGACGGTCGAATTAGCCTTTGCCATGACATTCTTCCCCATCTGCGATGCGCTTCTTCCAGTCCAAGCACCTCACCAGGAACAGCAACCGATAAACCACCATACTTCGACAGATCGGGGGAATTTTTATACATTGTGGCATTAGCTAGGGCTGGTGCAACTTCGCGAAAATCGATAGTGAAGACCTCTGAAGGTTGCCCTGCCGTATGGGGCGGAATGCGTACTATCATGAAACCTCCGCCACCGATCCCCGAGCTGGAAAAAGATAGTGCGCGGATGGCATAAATAACAAGCGAGATTGCTTACGAGAACATGTTAACAACACCTGTGCAGAACGTAGCGCCGATGGCAGCATCAACCGCGTTTCCACCATCCCGCAAGACCTCTACTCCGACGTCTGAGCAGCGTTTGTTCTCGGCAGCGACAGCGCCATGTTTAGCTTGAATGAGATGAGCTGGGTTTACATAGCCCACACGATGCCATGCGATGTCAGAGGATCTTTGCTTGTGATATAGCCCTGAGGACAACACGAACCACACGCAGATAGTGACAAGGCCTGCCAGATAAGATTTCCATCGAGAACAAGCCGCACACTTTAGATTCTCGTTGACATGTATTGGCAAGAGGGACTCAGAGGACTCGTCATGCTTGACAGGAAAATGTTTCGTGGTGCTCATCAAATTGTCTGGCGGATGGTTGGGGTGCTCTTGTCCTCGATGACCTATATGGAGCCGATGAAGTTGAATTTGAGTAACTCACACGCTACAGACATTTCTAATCCAGGAAGGTATACCTACAAGCTCGAACTGACCGGATCCATGTCAGCATAGACGTAGATCCGTATTATAGTTGAGCGCACCACCATCAAAATTAGAGTTACAAACTTAAATTGTAATGGAGTTTAAAGTCAGACATTGTCTGAGGCCACCGATCGGGGCAGCATGACTAAGGAAGAGGGGGATTAGCTGTTAGAATCCGAAGTATGTACCTCTATTAAGATACAGACTACATTAACTCCGATCTAATGGTACAGTGAGTGATGTGTTCATCTTGTATCTCAGTTGTGATAAATGACTGAGGGTGCCATTACATCATTACATATTTGAATCGTCTGAATTTATAAATGTTTCCTTTGTTCATTATCACAATGGTATATGTGATATGTGTGAAATGTAAAGTGATCTTGGCACACTTATGGGTGCATGACATCAGGAGATTGTAACACTCCTCCTCACTGTAATGTCATGGTATGCACATGACCAGAAGCCACAGTAGTCAGTTACTATCATAGATGTGTTTTTTTTAGTTCTATTTGTCTCATAAACAGGTATGTCTAACATACCATTGATGAGGTAGTGCACTGGTGATATGTGTGTATATAAAGCAATTGTTGAAAAGAGATAATGTGATTCAGTAAAATCCTTAAATGACTATGCAATCACTACAAAATGCTAAGCATAATGGAACTCTAGCAAAGCACTTTAGAGCTACTGTAACTAAAGTAGAAATAATCAGGTGCTACAACTTGAGGGGAGAAGGGGAGTTTAGACAGGTTTCCAGTCAACTTTTTAATTTGATGCAGTGATGTTGGTGATATCAGTTTGATTGTGTGGTGGTGGTGCAGTTATCAGTGGTTGAAGCAAAGGGCAGGCTTGGTATATATAGATATCTTATTGCATCTTAGTGATATCTAATAGCAATGTGTATTAAACAGTATATTTGAGACAGTGAGGAGTCAGTTATCTAGTGCTACTTGGATAAGTTGCTGTGCTAAATTGTAATGCTGCTTGAATAAATTGCTAAGTTGGCAAAGATCCTAATAGCTTGTTGGCAAAGTCAATAAATGTAAGGTGCAAAATGGTGAGACTTATAACTGGTCTCTATAAGCATAATCAAGAATTGAAGCATAAAATATAATGTTAGCCACAACTATGGGCTGTGAAATAAAGGAGTTAGGTGAACTGTGAAAAAAATAGGGAATATGGGAAAGTGGGAAAAAGATCTGAGAAATCAAAGGAGGAGTATAGTAGATGAAACAGAAGCAGGCGGATGGAAAAATAGAGTTGAGATGGAGATGTGGAGTTGAAACAAAGATAGAGATTGAGTGAAGGAGATGGAAAGAGAATGAAACCAGAGAGGAAAGGGAAGGAGAGTAAGATAGAGAAATGGATTGGAAGTAGAATAGAAGGAAAAGAAGATGGTGAAATGATAGAATAAGACTAGAAGAGGAAACAGGAAAGATCAGGAAGTCAGAGCTGAGTCTAAGAAAAAGAAAATTGGAGGAAAGAGAGAGCTAGGAAAAATAGAAATAGAAAGGGATGTAATAGATAAAATAAGGTGGAGATGGAAAAAGAGCTTAAAAAAAAGAAGAAATTGATTTAGGAAGGAAATGGGATAAGATCAATAGAAATAGAAATATAGAGAAGACTGAGAGTGAATTAAAAGACTAGAAAAGTGTGGGCAATATCAAGATTACTGTACTAACTATAGGGCTACTTTCTAAGTACTTGTGGGATGTCTCAGACTTTGGGAGTGATTATGCATCAGAGGAAATTTGGCCTTAGTATAATTGAATGGTGGAATTTTTATGCAGGAGTGGGATGTCTCAGACTTTGGGAGTGATTATGCATCAGAGGAAATTTGACCTTAGTATAATTGAATGGTGGAATTTTTATGCAGGAGTTGAAAGCTGTAAAGTGATTATGTGGAGTGATATTTGTATGGTGTCAAGAATAGTCTGGCCTCATTGGGGAAGCTGAAAATTATTAGATTACTGAGGAGGAGTGACTTTGCAAAAGCTTGGTGATTTTAGTGATTGAATTAATGATTAGGTATCAGAAAAGGAGGGGGCAGGGAGTCAATGTGGTTATATCCAAGAGAGTGAAGTGGAGTCATAATATTACTCCTTCCTTCATATCAAAATCCTAGAGATAATGTGGAGCTCTGAGGGTGTTAAAGGTGGAAGAGCCTTATGTCTGCCTTCTTACTAGTGCTGAGGAAGAAAATGAAAAACTTTTTGGGTTTTTTCCCATGGTTTTGCTTATGTCATCCTCCTTTAAGTCTCATTTTTTGAGCCCTCCTTCTCCCATAACTAACTGTGTGGATAATTGAATAGCATATGAAAAAAAGTGGTTCTGATGAGACTGTCACAACCCAACCATGAACCACACCAATGTCAGCACACCTACCCACCTTTTTCTCCCAATTCAATCTCTGCCATCACCGAGCTCCCTGAGCAACCCTGGAACTCCACCCTCCCCAGACCCTGTTGCCATGAATCCCAGACTTCAACTTCAAACCCTGGATTCCTCCGACCATGGACCACGACTGACAACCCTGGCTCAATTGCTCCCATTGCCCCTGCACTATGACATTCAGTCAATTGCTCCGCCTTCTGTCTCTGCACAATCAGTCCTGCTGCTGCTTAATCCTTCCTGCTGCCACTCAATTCTCCCTGCTGCCACACAATTACCTTTGCCATTCTGAGATCTACAGGGTATATAGGGAGGGCTCCGGGTAGCTAGTAGGGTAGTCTTGAAATTGTCTACAACTTGTCTTTGTTGTCCATATCTATTTCCCAAATTCATCTCTTTTTCTTTGTCTCCATCTTGACTCATTTTTCTCTCTCTCTTCTTCCTCTTGTCTCCATCTCTGTCTTTCACTTTAAGATCTTCCAACTCTTCCGGTTTTCCCCTCTCAACCTCCAACTATTATTTTGACTCTGTCTACAACTTGTCTCAACTCTGACTCTTATCTGACCTCCATTTCCCATATTATCTCTCCGTTTCCCTCCTCCAATCTCTGTATTTTTTTCTGCTTGACTCTGTTTCCTTTCTCTCCACTCTGTCTCACTTTCTCTTTTCTCTTTACTATCTCCATCTCCCATCTCTCATTCCTATCTACCTTCTACTACTTAATTCCTCCCTTTTTGGTCTACTCCCTCCTATTACCTTTCCTCCTTATTTCTTACTATCCCTAGTCTCATCTTCCATTTCCTCTTCCTCATATCTTATCTCCTGTTTCCCTCTCTCCCTCTACTAACTTCCCTGTATAAATTGCTAATCCCAAAGCACCTCTTAGTAGGCTCTTGCTCAATAGAGTGAGCCCCCAAGTTAGTGGGACCTAACATAATTTCAAGACTCCACCTACTCATCAGCCTTCTCAAATGGTGACTTATACTCAAAACTACTGGCCTGCCATGGCTTACACCATCAACTAATATGGACAACCCTTCCCATACTATAACATCTCCAGAGCACCCCTGACAACTCCGACAAATCAAAATACAGCCACCACACCCGCCATGCCATTCCTGAATTACCACTGGCAGATGTACCTGACTGGATATGCCACGGTTAGCCAGGGGCCAAGGCTCCACCTATGTGCATTGGCTCCTCAATCCACACAAAGTCCTAGCATATGGACCTATATGGGAGGACCACCAGTAACACCCCTAGCTCCTTGGCTTACTCTGATGCTTACCCGCACCAGCCCATTCATGGCTGCGCCAGTACAAGCAAATAGTGAAGAGTTTCAACCCCCACCCATCACTGCATACCCTCAGCCTTTTCCCAGGGGACCCCCACCAGTTCCAACTGTGTGCTCCCCACCCTCATCCACAGGACAAGGTTACAAGTCCCAGGTAGGGAGAAATCTCTTGCCTTGGCAATGGGAACAATTGGAGGCATATCAGTAGCAGTGCAATAAGATCCTGAGAGAACTCCACATCTTCAAATTGGTGTTTGTCTAAAGGGCCCAAGCTCTTCTTAGAATCTTGGGGCAGCCAACCAATGATGTATCTCCAAAGGTTTGGGTGGATCAAATCCTGATGTTTCATGAGCTCCAGGAGCAAAGGAACCTGGGGAAAAGAACTATGCAACTCCTCTGGAGCAACACCTCATTACAGGATGAGCTGCATAGTCTAGTTGAAGAAATCTATGTCTCTTCATCACCAGGAATCTTCAACAACCCAACTAACGTGGCCTACTCCTTTCACATTCAGCAAAAAAAGCCATTTGAACCCCAAGGACCCATGGACAACTCTCCTCTCGGACCCACACAATGACACTAGGAGAACTTGGACATGGCCTCAGCCCTCCTCCAAGGACTTAACTCCATGGGCAGACTATTCAACTAGCCTATGGCCTGAGAAGTAGGATTGTCTGCCCATCTCCAAGCTAACTCAGTACCAGGAAATGATGCCTTCTGCACCTGGGGACAGGTACTAGAGAAACCCACTATTCCGACCCCCAGGCAATCCCATAAGGCACGTGTCAAGGACAAGAAATCTACCCACATGTTCAGCTATGTGGATGAACCTACTATCTGCCCTATGTGCAATGACCCCTGAGGATAGCATGACAGGCCCCTACATATGGACCTCTACAACCCTCCAGCTCGACCCATGCCCGCTGAGCAAAATGCCCCTCTGGCAAAATGCCCTCCAACACCACTGGGACAACCCCTAGCACTCTTAAGACAACCTCTGGGACCTCCTGGCCAAAACCCCGACTAACCCCTATATCTTGCTCCACAACCCCCACACCATCCCCAAGGACCCCCTCACATGACTCCTTCTCCCCCAAATGGCCCTCCCCCACTAGCATGGCCCCCAGGACCCTTAGATGACAATGGACTCCTAGACCCGGGACTCCCTGGAGGACCACCAGGAGGATAGGGACCTGCTATCAATGCGTTTCCTCTACAAGGAGGCCCTGAAAATCATTACTATTACTACTATAATGCCGGAGCCCCTTCCCTGAATGGTGGTGACCCAAGTGAGGTCAGGGATGTGCTTGCCCATGAAGGTCACCTGGATATCCAGAAATCCAAACCCTTTAGTAGACAAAACCCCTAGAAATGGCAAATCTTCCTCGTACAGTGCTTGAATACCTTTTAGAGTAAGCCTCACACCTATGCCTTGGACCAAGTCCATGTCACCTTTGCAACCTCATACCTCCAAGGCATAGCCCTGAACCACTATACTGCCATGCTTTGCTACAATCCCCAACACCCCTTATTTGCTAACTAGGAAGCCTTCATGCAGGAGTTTTCCAGTAAGTTCGGAGTTTACAACACCATTGTGGAAGCCAAAAGGAACTTGGTTGTGCTTCAAATGAGCCCAGAAGAATGCTTCATAGCCTTTGTAGTTTAGTTTAAAAAGGAGGCCTACAAGACAGGTTGGAATTACAATGCCTTGTGGTTCCAACTCCATGAAGCTCTTTTGGAATGCATTTGCAAGGTTCTCCACATTGCCCCAAAATAGACCATATATGACAGCCTCAAGAACCTGGTCATGCAAATCAACCAGCACTACTGGGAGGACCAAGTTGGCCTCTCCACAGCACAATATCCAGGAGGAACTCAGACCACCCCCAGAAACTCCTGTTGGCAACCCCGAACTTGATACTCCTGCCCTCAAGACTCTCTTGCTAAGTTTGACAAGCCCCCCAACACTTGCATCACCCCTGCTGGACAGAACCAAAATTGCACTTCTGCTTGGATTCAAGCAGCAGAACACATAGAAACACCAGTGATAGGTGATGACAACTCTGAGAATCTGCTGGAACCTAACAATCCAGTCAACAACTCTACTAATGATGAATTCCTCCAAGCAGGATACAATACCAGATGCCCCTGAATCACCATCCTGGAGGAAACCAAGGAGCTCCAAAGGAAGAAAGGTATGTATCTACTATGCAGT
>QLON01000527.1:0-30306 GCA_003313675.1 Termitomyces heimii | reverse complement strand
GAGGGGTGGGTAGGCGGGGCGGGGAGTCTGTGCGGAGTACTGATCTGGGACCAGACGCCCATAAGGGTCGGTCTGGTAGCCTGTGGAGTAGTGAGTGTGAGTATATGTAGCCATCAAGAACGGTGTAAGGAGGAGTCTTGAAATTATGTCAGGTTGCACTGATTCAGGGGCTTTCCAGAAAAGCAATGCCCTTATGAGGTGGACTTGATCTACAAATACCTGGGTGTCTGGAACTCTGGGGTTGAGGCTCTGGGGTTCAAGACGCGGACAGGGAGGGTGGTCCCAGGAACTGGAACTTGATCCGGGGGTTTTGGGTGTTTTGTGGAGATTAGAAATTGGCGGGGGTCGAGTTGGAACCGGAGCTTCTAAGACGAGACCCAGTTAGTAAATTAAGAGTCATGAAGTGCATACCAAACTTAGAGCACACAATTATTCAGGCATGCCAGTCAAAGCATATCAGTCAAAGCATGCCAGTCAGTGCATACCAATCAAGCAAAGGGCATGCAGCAATTTAGGTAATTTCAAGACTAATGAATACAACGGTGAATTACACTATAAGTACTATGGGGTCAGGTCTCGGGGTTCTGGGGTGTCTGGAATGGTTTCCAGAAGGCATTGAGTAGTGGGCCAGAACTATATACTGGGATTGCGCATGTGGGGTGCGCAATCAATTGGCGCGGGGGGATCGTGATGCATGATGGCCGGAAGTGGGTAGCATGATCTGGTGGTTGATGGCGGTCGATCCCAGGGTCCGTGAAGCAGGGTTCCCGGGGGGTTGGCTGATGGCAGTTTGTGATGCGAGTTGATGGCAGCGTCGGTAGTTGCGGGGGCGGGGTGTGTTGTGGAGAGGGTCCTGGGTGGAGTTCCAGGGTTGTTCTGGGGGACTCCGGAAGGGGTTGTGACAATAGCTATAACCAGGTCTTTGTAATTCATTTTGCATTTTTCTATCAGCTTGATTGTATCAAACAAATAGTCTCTATCTTTGGCTTTCTTTGCTTTTACTAGCAACTCTTTTTCTTTGAGCATAATAAGGTAGAACTCTGAAGGCTCCAACTTTTTCTTACTATATAGAGCTATCTAATTTTACCACAATATATGCTCTTCCTCTATTTTTAGCAATAACAACTATGGGCCCTAGAAACTTAGAACTTGTCTTTTTAACTAGACAATATTATTTCTTCTATTGCAGTATTGCATATCAAAACTAGGTTTAATAGTTAAAAGTCATGGTTTTCTATTTGCTCAGCATTTTCTTATGCATACTTTATTACTCTATCTATTTTTTCTTGGTTTATTCTTTGTCTTATCTCATCAATATATTGCCAATGCTTTGCCAAGGCTTTAGCTTAGTAAGCAATCAGCTTGATTGTTATTAGTGATCTTTCTGATAGGTTCACTCTAGTTGCTTTAATAATATTTAATGGCAATATAGGATGCATCCTCATTGTTGCATAAAATAGTAAACATCCTAGGTCTTTCCTCACTATTATTCTATTTGCCCACATTATATGATGGAAGAAATAATACCATCTCCTGTACTCTTTCTCTGTAGCTTTAAAACAGCTTATCTTATGTATAATGGAGTTGCTTAATCTTTCCATTAGCTTAAAAGTTATATGCTAAAATGTATATTCCTCTAATTTAGTTTATTGTCTGCTCTGAGTGCTCTTGCTTTCATTTATGTGATTAAGGAATATTGCTCATAAATGATATATTTACAACTATTTCTGGCATATGCATAATATTACAGTATAGCTTTTAAAATAGCCTTATTATATAGGTTACTAATACCAGTACTTTTAATAGCTTTTTCTGTCTAACCTGGCACAGATGGCATATTTTCACATATTAGTATATATCAGCTTCCATTTCTAGCCACCAAAGATGTTGCTATAGTAAGGCACAAGTGACAAACACCTTTTTGTACTTTAAACTTTTATCTATAGTCTGTAGCAATTTTATTTATTTATTCTTATCTAAAATGAGTTGATTTCCTTTATAATTTCTCTTATACAATTTCCCAGTGAGGCACATAAAGAAGTGACTTGCCATTCATATAAAATTATTATACTCTTATTAATTCATTTTGTCAAGTTGATCTTTATTCTTTGATATTAACCATTCTCTTATTTTAGATTATTTCTTATTATACTATCTGGCATGTGGCAACCATCACACTTCTAGATAAGAATCACTTGCCTTCCCCATAATGGGTAGTGCTATATAGACCTTTTTTATATCTATCTATTCTGATTCTTCTGTTTCCATCTGCTTATCAATTGCTGTGCTTAAAACACTCTTATTTAGCATGTTCATGCTTTGGTCAAGATCATGCTATATATTGTCAATATCTGAGGCTTGCTCAAATAGACACCCTCCTTGAGTATCAATTGTATATTTGAATTTATCAAAGTCCAGAGAGTCCTTCCAGGGAATTTTTCCAATATAGGTTTAATATAATCATTTTTTGGGTCAATTGGAAAATAATTCTTATCACTAAGCTGCTTATCTCTTTTCAAAAGACTATTTACAAAGAAAGTTTATCTGGAAATATGTGCCAATGTAAAATGATACTGCTTTAAGATAGTATTTATCCACTAATTAATAGTAGTGTTTGGCCCCATACTAGAATTAGACAGCATTCTTTGAATGTATTTTGCATCTGTTTCTACTATCAATTACCTACATCCTATAAGCCAATACTTGCACACATTTAAGGTGTAATACAAACCAAATAATTCTCTCTTAAATTGCAAGAATCTGGCTTCTTTTTTCTTTAATAAAATAAACATAAATTGTGCATAGTTATTTGTTCTAGGATTGTCCTTATCTATTTGATAGATATAGAATTCCACCACTTTCTATAATGTATCTACAGCTAAGAGAATTTCTGCAGTACTTTTATAGTTTAGTGATTACAAGGCTGGTATATGTGCCAAAGCCTCTTTTAAGGTTCTTATTGCTTTTTCTTACTCTTTGCCTCATTCAAATAAGACATTGCTTCTTGTTAACTTGTTTATAAGTTCTGCAATTTTCCCATAATCTTTTATGAATATTTAATAGACACTTATAAATTCCAAGAAGGATTTTACATTTAAATAGTCTAACAAGAAGCTTATTTAGATATAATGCCTACTCAATTAGTCTCTGATTTTCTGCCCTAATAGGTACATTAATGATCTACTACAATGATTTCTTCTATATATAATACTAACTTGAAATGCAACAAAGTTCTTCTGCAGTATTTCATTCTTTGTAAGATTTGCATTATATTATTTCACTATTTTAAGACAAATTGCCAAATATTCTTATTTTCAGATATTGTCTTTTAATTACTTTTAAGCAATTCATATGGCAAAGCTAGTTACCTTATGGGTACATTATTTATATATAATATTGTGATTGTTGATATCTTATCTTTCAATATATATGTTACATTATTATGAAATATAGGTACTGAATTTATTTATCTCATTTGTAAGGTAACTAGCCTTAGCACACCAAAGAGTGTTTGAAATGTAGTGAGGTCCTTTGAGGTGACTGACAAAGTCCTCTTATCATATTTAATATATAAGTCAAATATTCTTCTACATGCTTATTCTACAAAGTAGCTAACTAAATGATTAGTTGTTAGAGGCAAACCCAAATATGCAATCATTATTTTATTCAACAGTTTTAGACTGTGTATCAGTTGCAAATTCTTTCTGTCTTTCTTAAGCATTGTAAACTACTAAGAGCAATACAAGGAGTTTGAAGGCCCATATACTCCTGTATTTATCTTCTTTTTAATTATGCAGCATACTTTTTTGTACAAGTCAGATGGAATTGGTATATTCTTTAACATCTATAGCTTGTGTAGTATTTCTAGAATCTCTACTAACAAGAAGAAGTTTTTATAGAATTGTCTTCTTTCAGAGTCATCTCAAGTAATTGCTTTCTCCTGTAACATCATTATATCATTACTTGATGCACTAGTCTTCTCTCTTCTGGCTATAAAAAGCTAGCCTTATATACTTTATCTATCATTTTTTTTTCTTTCTGGCATATACCTTCCCATCAGTGTGTATACTCAATTGTGGCATATCTTTTAATGAGTTTTCTGCTATGTTTCTTTTAATTCTAAAGTTTTTTAGTAAGATTTCTAAGTGTAGTTTGAATTTTTTACTTACTGGCTTGTACTTAAGTGCCTTTCATAACTAGGTTTTGTCTATTATTTTTACTTCTCTCATTTTTTGCTTTATAACTATCTATAGTGCGACTTTAAAGAAATACAACAAAAGTTCAGCCAGTTCATTTTTTAGTTCATTGCTCAATAGACTGAGTTGGAAATAGGCATCTCTTACCTTGTTCCTTATTCTGAGTTTCTCACTTGTTAAGATTGCAAAAATCTTATATTTTTCATTCTCATTCTTATAAATACTATTAGCAACTCCTTTTTGGATTGAAAACTATTTTCTTCAAGGCTAGTGGAAAATCTGCTATTTTCTCTTCATCTTTCTCCAGTTTTGCTGCTGGCAGCACTTGACCTTGCAGATACATATGTAGTACAGTTTTATAGTCTGTATTTGGACAAGTCATAGTAACTACTTGTTACTCATTATGCATATTTTCCACAATATTCTCTATAAAACAGTCAAATAGCAGGCCTAGTGATATCTTATATGCCAGGTTTTTTATTATATAAACCTGCAGATAAATTACTAGCTGCCTAAATCACAATAGTATATTCTTAGCCAAACTATAGATTTTGTTCAGTTGCTTATTTGAGCTCTGCATGTGCATTATAATAGTAGAATCCTAAAAGATTCCTGCTCTTTATGCTCCTTCTGGTGCTATAAATACAATTTGCAACTCTTTCTTTGAGATTGACTCCACTGCTAAGGTGCTATTTACTACTGAGTAAACTGACTTCAGATCTTAAAACTCTCAAGTGCATATTATCTTTTTATGTTCCTCTCTCAGTGCTAATAAGTCATAGTATTGTACTACTGGATTGCTACAGACTACAGACTCTACTAATATAGTCTCTTATGCTTGTTCTGTTAATATGAACATGGCATACTCTAATGCATTTATGTTTATAAATTTTTTATCTCTGGTTGCTGCTATTTCTTCTAGTGTATGCAGTGGTATCATTCCTTCTATGTTATGTCATTCACTTCTTAGTAGAGTAGTGGCATTTGTCTCTGCAATACTATCTTTTTACTAATTCTCTATCTATCATAGCTAGCTAAGTGGGATCTTTTGTGAGTTTAGCAAAATCCACTCTGAACTCTCAAACCCAAGCCCTAATGCCTACTAGATCTGAGACTTTATTCAGTCTTTTCTATTTTCCTGCTTTTTCTAATGTTTTTATTAAGCCTTCTTCAAAATAAGCAAATTCTTTATATCCTCTAATAAAGGCCCTCTTAAAATCAACAAATGTGTTTCGTAGTTAAGGTCTGTGGCCACCAATAAGGGTTATCAAATAGAAACACATTTTTGAATATTGCAGGCCTGCTTCTTAATTTCACATAGAACTTCTCAGGGATAAGATGACTCTTTAGTGAACAATGGTACAGTCAGTGCCTTGGACAATGAAATATATTGGTTCCAAATGGGAAAATCAGAGTCCACGGTTTTACAACAGATAATATCCCTTGCTTCTAAGATTTGTACTATGTTTGAGCATCTTATGAAAGACTGATTTAATCTGTAACAAGTTGAGACACACTTGGCAATCTTTGACACCAATTAAGGTTATCTAATGTAGAATCTTGTCTGCTTATTGCTGATCAACCAACATTATCAGTAAAATAACTCTTGATAGACAAAATTTATCACATGATAATGAACCAGGAGCTTTACAGAAGGCTTCTAAGATGCAAGGATTCTGATGCGCAACATTTCCTTAATATATTTCAATGAGTATATATGTCTGTATCTTCCACCTTTAGTAATCACTCTTCTGAAAGGTTAATTGTATCTTTGGATTTTCCAGATCTTAGATGAAGTACAAAATCTGCCACCAAGATGGCATAGCTTGATGGTGCAATGCAGAAGTTGGCAGGAGCAGCAGAACTATTCCCAGAATCATATAAATTGTTGGATATAACTGTTTCTGGTAACTATGCAGAGTGCTTTGGAGGCTTTGCAGATATCTATAAAGGCAATCATCATGGCAGTCAAGTATGTTTGAAAGTCATTAGGCAATACAGATCTACTATAGTGCATGATACAAAAGTATGCACAATTAATGATGGTATAGATCCTAGATGATAAGTGTGCTGGCTGCAGTTGATTTTCAACAAAGCAGTTCCCTGGCATTAATTATGCCATTGTAACCTCCTCCCCCTCATCAGCATTTATAGGTACAATGGCAGGATTGCTCTAGTTTCAATATGGATGGGAAGGATTAGATGCCCAAGGCAGAGCAATATGAACTGCATTTCTCTAGTGAAATTTCAAGCTGCTAGAAGCTAAACCAACTGGATAAATTCCACACAGGTATGTGATATAGTGCAATGCCTGGAGTTTCTTCATAATAATGAAATGGTACATGGTGACTTGAATGGAGTAAGTCTCTTAGCCCCATCTAAGGAAATCATCCTCAGCACAATATAGGAGCTATATTCTTGAATATCAGTGTTCTACTTGACATATGAATGACAAATATTTTCCAGAAGATGAAAATAGAAGAGCTGTAAAAAAGCCTGGATAAACCTGAAAATCTTCTCTTTCCATCATGCAAAGAACAGCACAATTACTTGAGACAAAAGACAAGATATGTCTACATAAAGCAATGGTTATAAGTATCAATTTGTTGACCATCCAAACATAGAGGAAAGTCAAATGGTAAACTATCACAGAAAGATACTCTAAATGGTTTGTTATATATGCTGAGGTTCCATCTTGCAACTGTTTTAAAGTCTTTAGTATTTATTTCAAAGATGGAAGAGATAGATTGATGAACTATTTAATCCTTTATCTTTGGTTTCTCATGTAATGCATCTCGCAATTTCTGAAGCTGAACAATCACTGTTATAATTCCTCCTTATGCTACTAAGCCATGTTCTTGAAGGTCAGTTTCCGCATTGCGCCCTATATTATCATCACTCCAGCTAAAGAAACCTGGGAAAACAAATATATCCTGTATTAAAACTGTGTTAATTCTCAGTAGCCATACTATCTTTGTATGCCCCCTTCAGACTTTAGTATTTAAAGATACTGTGTATGAAGCCTCCCAGGATGAGATTTCATCTTCCTACTTTTGATGGAGCTCCATTATGTCACATGTGCGCAATCTTGGTGATGAGATATCAACCATCCAAAAAGTGTTATGCAAGGCAACTATAAGTTAAGCTTTCTATAATTAGCCCCTAATCTGATGATATTTCCTAGTTCTTTGTCACATCTAACATTGCACATGTGGTCTGAAAGCATTATAATTTCCAATCAAACAACCTCTCTAACCTCAAGCTAGCATTTACATGGAAAGATTCAGCAGAGGTATTTCTACATTTACAATCCCAATGTAGGCCATTTATCATATTCTAAACAGCCCCTCCTGATTGAAAATGCCCAGATGCTCAGAGCAATAATTCTTGACTCTATCTGTCCTTGCACCTCATTTCATCAGAAGGGCTACATAATGTGTCATGAGCAGTATTTGAAGGAGAAGAAATATTCAGCAAGAATTCTCTATAATCTGTCTGGAAACACAAAGCTATTGTGGACAACTGACAGAGATGATTTTATTTGGGAGATTTGGAGAAGTATCCATCATCTTCACTAGATATATACTTGAATTTGATCTTGTGGGAGATAAACTGTATTTCTGGGAAAATGTAGGTGGAGATAATTTTAAGAGGAGTGAAGGGGATTTTACAAAAGGGAATAAAGGTAGTCAGATAACAGGAGATGAGATGGGAATTTGAGGCATGTAGGGAGGTGGTGCAGGAGATGTTAGTGAAGAGAGAAAGTAAAGTAGCATGCATTACCAGAATGAAATCGCTCATATAAGAAGATTGGTACAGGATGGAAATTCCTGCAGCTGCTAAAGGAGCCAAGACCTCATTGACTGAAGCACCCAAGTTATCTAAACTGAACATTAAGATACAGAAGGAGCATAATAGATATATAGCACAGCAATCTGATTATTATGTAAATCCACCTGCAACATACACCATCTCTCATATGAGGCCTCAATGAGTTCAATTTCACAACTGCATGCACTGTGACCTGAGTAGCTAGTACATTGCCTGAGATGGTCTTTCCTTGCTACCAGCTCAAGGTCTCTAAGAATGGACTCATCTGCAAAGAGACTAAGCTCAAACTCATTGTAAGTAATGTTGAGGAAGGTAGGGTCTGGATGAAGGACCTATTTCAGGATGGGATGTGAAAGACAGGCAAGTCTGGAACAGGAGATATGGACAAGGGAGAGTGAGGAGAAGAGAAGGGAGATGGTAACTTGCATGGACAATTAACTGGGGCTGCTGAGAGCAGTTGAGTGAGATTTTGAAAGATTCTCTTTTCAAAGCTAAATCTCTTGGCTTCATCTTTCTCTTTTGGCAGTTGGTAGCATGAACTTGGGGGAGGAGTAGCAGGCTCTTTGAGAAAATGCAGTGGGGGAATGAGAGAGTGCATTGAATGTATCAGAATCAAAGGGCTTGGAACATCTGATTCAACAGAGGAAAGTAATGACATTGGCATCAATGGTATGCCTAGACTTGTCCCAGTTGGGTCCAAATGTTCCGAAGTGCTCATTTTTCATACTGCTTTACTCTTGCTACTTTGTTGCTATTATTTAAATAGCACTTTTATGAAAAAACTAGAAAAAATGGTAAAATAAAAGAGAGTCAGCATTCAAATGCCTTGCTGCCACTGTGATGTGACCATGACTGTGACATCAGTGTGACATGACATATGACTATCATGTGACCAGACCTCAGATTATTTTCTATTAATTAGTAGAATAAATCCTTAGACTTGTTTTCTTTAGATCTTTTTCTACTAAGTTAGTAATTATTTATTTAACTTATTATACTTTATTAATATACTTTGGATCTTTCTCTGCCAGCTGTATAATTGAGCTATAGCCTCCAAAGATTATCTTTACAACTTTGACTCTATACACTAAATTTCTACTAGTAAATATTAATTATTAACTTGTTAAGCCACCAATAGCAAGGCATTATTTTTAACTCCATTCTGCTAAGCTTTCATTTTTTACTACACATCACTTACTGTTTCTTCTTGACAAGTTTCTGAAACCTGTTCAGTATTCTCACCAATAAGCTTGAATACTAACTCTTACTACTACTGCTAAATTAATATTATCATTGCTGGCACTTAGCAACTTTTAAGCATCATCAAATTAGAGCCTACCACAAGGATTATCAGAGCAGAATTCCATTAAAAACCTAACTTCAACTAAAGTGCCATCTACTTCTATACTAGCAGGCATTATATATTTCTACAATATTTCATCTTCTATACTATAACTCCTCAGTGCACTACTATGCACTAACCTTTAGCAAAAACTTTAGCAAGTTTAAGATGAGCTTACCATTAACAATATTTTTTATCTCTTTTTATTTTCTTTTGCTAACATTACTTACTCTGCTAACCCCATTATCTTAACTGTTCAATTTTCCACTCACATCATTAACTTTACTACTAAGAAGTTTTTTCTCTATTACTACTAGCACACACATCCCTTATGAACTAACAACTGCCTAAGAATCACTTTTTCACCTCAAAATAGAATAAATCCAAACTATAAGAATTATTACAATACTTTAAGAAACTAGAATACCTCTTTTGCAATTATAGCATTATTGACAACACTCAAATGAAGAAATACATGCAAGATACATTTTATACAATATAGTTAAAATATGGACTGGCTTACTAAAATGTGCTTTATCAATTAAAGGATAAATCACACTGATATATAAGGCATGAAAAGTAGCAATCATCTAACTCTATCTGGATTTTAAAGAATCAGCACAATACATAGTAAATAAACTTTAGAAAATGATTCAAAACATCTTTGATAATGGCATATACTCTCTTAGCACCTTTTTGACTTATTACTACAAATTTCAAGAAGTTTTTCAATGACTCATTCAAAATAGCAAACTATACTTCAACAAGAAACAACAGCTATTTTAGCAAGGCATTCCAACATTACTATAGACTAAAATTACTAGGCATCTAGAAATTGTCAAATTAGCACACTATTCCAAGAAACTTTATAAGGTTAATAATAACATCTTTGAGGCAAGTAAATGGGTTTTTAAAGGTACTAATACTAGCATTGAATTGATAAGAGCCCAAGGCATTCTTTTTACACCTTCAGCAACAATTATTCCAGTTGTAACTTCTTAGCCTAGTATTAATTGCTATATTAAAAAGACTTTAATACTGCTATCAATGCTGCTATTGCCTCTATTATTATGACTTGCATGAAACTTATAATTAGCACTAGCATTGCTAACACTTGCACAATTAGTAATAATGCTAAAAATAGCCTCTGCTACTTATACAGAGAAATTAAATACACTATGACTTATAGACACTATTATACTTTGGAATAATACATTTAGTAAAAAAAATGCTATTAAGCTTCTGACAATAAAGTGATTCTGGGCCTAAGTGATACTATTCTTAACTATTTAAAACTTAAGTCCTACTAAGAGCAGGTAAATAAATAGCACAGATATAACCTTAATAATTAGGTTCTTGGCACTCTTTTTAGCAATGCTAATTTAAATGTAAAACAAGTAATACAATAATAGATAATTCATAAAGTACTTCATTTGGATAGCATTACCCATTAACTAGGACTTTCTTAAGAAGCATGTATTGACAATTTGAAAAACAAACTTTAGATGCTTAAGAATCAAATCTTTAATAGTATAAAAATTATAAAACCAAAATAATCATTGAAAGAATACAAATTTGCCAATTAGCCTACTGCATCAGTAATTATTCCTGCATCTATTCCTGCTTCAACTCTTGCTCCTGCACCAACTCTATTTACTACACTTTTGGCTTCCATTCTAATTGCTGCTACTATTTTTGTATAGCCACTACTGCACTTATATTTTCACATTAATAGTTACTCTTGGCAATAATTACTCTAGTACTGACACTTTAGCATGCTTTTAACCACTATGTTAAGAAAGAAGACTTTAATGCTATTATCAATGCTGCTGTTACCTCTATTATGGTTTACATCAAAACTATAATCAGCATTAGTATTGCAACACTTACATAGCCAGTAACAATGCCAGGAATAGTTTTTGCTACTTTTGTGAAGAAATTAGACACACTATAACTTATAGACATTACAATACTTTGAAACAATATATTTGGCAAGGAAAATACCATTGAGCTCTTAATAATAAAGTAATATTGGGTTCAAGTGGTAACATTCCTAATTATCTAGAACTCAAGTCTTATTAAGAGTGAGTAGATAAATGGCATAGGTGCAACTTTAGCAACTAGGTTTCTGGCACTCTTTTAAGCAATATTAGAATAAGCTGTATAACAACAATAATTCATGAGGTATTTCATTTAGACAATATTATTAATTGGTCAGAACTCTTGAAAAGCTTACATTGCTAATTTGGAAAACAAATTACAGATGCTTAAGAATCAAATCTTTGATGGCATATTGAAAGAATATAAATCCATCAGTTAATCTACTATACTAGTAACTGTATTCACACCTATTTCTGCTTTAATCAGTTATTACACTTTCAGCTTCTATTCTACCCACCATAACTAATGTTATCTAGCTGCTACTGCATCTATATTCTTGTATTAATAATTGCTATGCTTTTCCAATGCAATAAAACTTTGATGCTTTTAAGAAATGCACTAAGGATTACCAACTGACAGCTCCTATCTTTGACATAGCAAAATCTAACTATATATTTGACTTCATTGTAAAAATATTGATAATACTCTTAGTAAAGAAACTTTGCAATATAATACTTGATGTATACAACTAAGTTAGGTCAAAACCTATATTAAGTCATTCAATCAAAATAAAGATTTAGTAATCCTTACTATTGTATAAGACTCACATACTATCCAAACAATAATGCTTACTATTAATAATTAAAATGAGATTGAGGCAATAGTGGATAGTGGCTCTTAAATTATTTCTAGGGCTGCCAAAGTTACTAACAATCTTAGACTGATTTATGATCCTTTTATTATTTTGAATATAGAAAGCATTAATGGCAACCTCACTTTTTACCTATAAATTTATATTATATACTTTCCAGTATATAACCTTCTTCTTGGCAGACTTTTCAATGTCTTTATATATTTAGCTATTGAGATGCTTACTAATAATAAGATAACTCTTACAATTAGCAACTTAAATTCCAGCATCTGATATATTATACCAACTTTTTTTTTAAAGGCTGCAACTATGGCCAACATGCTAAAAAACTTCAGTATACCTGTAATCAACAAAATAAACACCTATATTTATACACATGTTTTCATCTACCATTGATGAGGTGATTACTAATGATTATAGAGATAAAGTTCTAGCACTTGAATATAATTACCAAACTAGTCTTGTATATATTTTATTATTTGTTTTACTTGACTTTGTTATTTTTAATATGACTATTATATAAAAATCAAAAATATAGAAAGTCTTACCAATTCTTCTCTTACTTATTTATACCTTACTATCTTAGACACTTTTCTTTCATTTGCTACTATCAATATCTATCTTGCCACTCTTTCTACTTCTTCTCATTTTGCTATTCTTGAATATACAACCACTACCTCTTTTGCTAATAATTCTAATATTTCCTCTTATATAAATGCTAACACTCCTAAAAAGAAGAGTATTCAAACTAAAAAAAAGTATAAGTCTGTTATATTAAAAATCAAGCTTATAGCTAGTACTGTTTTAGAAAACTTTTAAATTAAATAAAAGATCATTGGTAATCTTCTTGCCCTCTTGATTCCAATCTTTTACTATTCACATCTATCAGATAAATTATTAAAAAATGATGATAGTAATTCATTAAGGACCACAACATTGAATTTCTTACTAGTGCTGAATTAGCTATCATTACTGATCTCATGGTTAAATAATATGAGGCCTTTGCTTAGAATAATATTAAACATGGCAGCCTCTAAACTTACTTCTTCTCACTTGTAGTAATTCCTACTATTCCTCATATGCCTTAGACTAAATATAATAGACCAATCCCTCTTGGTATTAAAGTAGAAGCTTGCTAAATCATTTCTAGCAAAATCAAAGCTAGAGTTTATAAACCTTTTAATATCTTTTACTATTCCCAATGGTATTGTATATTAAAGAAAAATAGTAACCTTTATATTATCCACAGCTTAGAGCCACTAAATAAAGTCATCATTCAGTATTCTGGCATTTCTTCCTTCTCAGACAATATTGCTATATCTTTTGTCAGCTGCATCTGTAGAGCAATGCTAGACTTTTATATTAGCTATAATAAAAAGTTAATTCATTACCCTTTCTGCAATTTCACCACTTTTCAAACTCCTTTTAGCACACTTTGGCTAGTTACCTTATTAGTGAGTTGGACTAACTCAGTACCAATCTTTTATAATGATATTACCTACATTTTTCAACTTA
The DNA here is from genome assembly GCA_003313675.1 of Termitomyces heimii. Taxonomy (NCBI): domain Eukaryota; kingdom Fungi; phylum Basidiomycota; class Agaricomycetes; order Agaricales; family Lyophyllaceae; genus Termitomyces; species Termitomyces heimii. Next base: position 16,670 of record QLON01000527.1, on the reverse strand, counting down.
AAATATCAACTTATATTCTTAGCTTCATTAATAATGTAGAAGTTAAAAAACCCAAAGACTGGTAACTAATCAATAGCATTTCTACCAAGCATTCCAATGATTCTAGCATTTGCTTAGCACTGTGGGACTTCTTTCAGATAATTAACTGAGTTTTGCAATAGATGAAGTACTGCAGTAGAACCTTTTTAAATCACAAATTAATCCTTTGTATATCTAAGTTTAAAATTCTTAGCTATATTTTCACTCTTAATAGATGTATTTCCAATAAATTCCACTTAGCACTTTTAGAAAAATGTAGCCCTTGCCAAGATTTATTAAAAGACAGAGCATTTCTTAATATTGTTAACATTCTTTGTATCTTTGTCAAAAACTTTGCTCATTGTGCTCACCATCTTATCTAACTTAGCCATGCTAATAAACTCTTTGAATTTAGTCTCAACTAAGTTAACACATAAAAAGACTTGGTCAAAGTGCTCCAAGCCACTCAGCTTCCTATACTAATTGACTATCCCTCTGCCAATCTAGTAATTCTTGCTATTGACACATCTTATATTGCTATCAGTTTTTTTCTCTGCCAGTGTCTTGCTAATAATCAGAAATAGTGCTAATACAACTGCTTTGAGTCTATTATGCTAAACAATTAAATAATTAGGAAACACACTATAGCCAGTTAAAGCTTGAGCTCTATAGTTTATTCAAGGCTTTCCAGGCATTTAGAATATACCTTATTGGCATTTAGAATTTTATAGTAGAGGTTAATACTAGATACATTAAAGATATGCTTTAAAATTTGAATATATAACTGTTAGCAAGTATAAACCATTGGGTAGTGGCCATTCTTATATTCCACTTTAAGCTTATATATATCAAAGATACTTTTTATAGCCTCAATGGACTCTTTAGGTGATTTCAACAATCTAGCAATCCCAAAAATAATACTATTAACAATAATAACTTTACTAATTGAATTGATTAACTTATTAAATTTATTTATTTTATTCAATTACCTGTTATCACTCTATATTGGCAATCCACTGTTACTAAACTTCTCCACCTTATTGCCTCTTACCAACAAATAATCTTTATTATTTCAAAGAATACTAAGGCAGTTAGGGAAGAAAAATAGTTAGAACTTATTTAGCAGTAGATTAAAAATCTTTGACAACTCCTTAATCTTACTAATAATAAGTACAAATCTTTTATTTATTATGGCACTTACTTTTTCATTAATAGCTAAGTTTGGCAACATAACTAAGATGCTGCATCCAAACTTATAATATGGCAAGATAGTTAGTTATGAATTCTATATGCAATATATAATGAAATTAACTATTAAAGGCTATATACTACTTGAGCAATATTATTTGAATGATTTGAGTGGCTAAATGTTTGAGCTGATATTATCTAATATATCAAGTCTTGCCACCTCTGTTAGATATAGCAGACTCAGCAACTTCTTATACTATTTACTATTGCTATTCTTACTTTGTTTTTTTAGCAAAGTCTACATTGATACTATTAATGCAAAATTAGATTATTTAAATTAGTCTAGATAGAGGCAATCACAAATGAACCAACTTTCACTGAGTTCTAGGACTAAATTACACTTTATAAAATACTTTTATAAAATATAACAGTAAATAATAGAATTTATTGGTTTTTAATTAATGCAACCTTAATTATACTAAAAGAAGGTTCAAGAAGCATATTAAACTAGTGATCTTAAGTATATTATTACTTTGGGCCAAAAATATCCACTTCTTGGAGATTCTGAGTGCAAGCAATCAGCAACCTGCTAAATATTACAGAATCTCCCTCTATTTATATTATTTCTCCTCTCTATAATGCATAACATTTTCTAATTATTTTGAGCCATTCTCCATTTATTGAGGCTCTATTCTTCAGTTTCAAGGGACTTGATATAAATTTTTCTGGCTAAGAGAGAGTTTTACAATGTTTTTAGAGCTCCACTACTATAAATCCTTAATATCTTCCTTAGTACTTTATTAAATGCCTTGAAATATTTATCATCAAATGCAGATTATTTAGATCTTTCTAATGATACAGACACAATAGGATTCAGTGAGCATCCTATCAAGATATAAGCATTTTACTAAAGGCTGCTCAATTTTCACCAATAGCAAATTTTAGCTTTTTCCATCAAATCATGGATTCTTTTATTAGTTTAACATGTAATGTCTTTGAACAACTTCCATTGTGTGTGAATTAATTGGGCAATTAAAACAATATCCAATATGTAGAAGTTTATATATATTCACACTATTTATACTGAGATATATACATTTTATTGTTAAGGTATGATGCTTGACCTTGAAATAAATCATTGGATCTCCAAAGAACTGAGTATAATAGCATAATCATAGTCACATGATTGATTTGGGTATGCATCAAACCAAAATACTAATAATTTAGGTCACTAATAAGGCTAATCTAATATAATTTAGAGAGAGCTTTTTAAAGTGGTTGTGACTATGTCATTTGCCTATAATTTTCAGCAGAAGTTATTTTATTCAGACTTTTTGATAATCAATAGCTTTATTTTGTCTCATTGTTGAAACAAATATATTACTATGCATATACTGAAGTCCAAATAATACAAGTATACTATCTAAAAAAAATGCTCACTAATACATTAGCCTAAGTTCTGCATACTTTAATAGAAGAATGCTGATATAATTGCTCAGTGGCTCTTCAAGGATATTATCTGCTAATGAAATGTGCTAAGAGAGATAATTACTAATAATAATATATTAATTATTAAAGCAATAACCTATCTTGCTAAAAAGTACAATATCTATCACATTTGCATTTCTAGCTACAATAAATATACTAATAACTTGGTGAAGCAACTATACTTTGATATATAGCAAGCTTTTTTTTAAAGTAGTTAATAGTAATGCAATATAATGGAGTGAGGCTATTTACTTAGTATTTTAGTCTGAATAAGTAATTATTCACAAGTGCATAAGATACTTTCCTTATTATATAGCAACAGAAATATACTCTCTCTTGCCTGCCAATATAGTAGTTAAATCAACTTAGGCAAGAGTCTACAAAATAGTTTTTAATGCTTGCTAAAAAGCAGTGCTAAAATTTGAAACTGATTATAGCACTGCTATTTAAGACTACAGCTTTGGCAAAGAATTACTTATACTTATATGCAATTCTAAAATAAAGACAATACATAACAAAAAAATGAAGCCTTGCTACTTAGGATCTCTAATAGTTATTTTTTATAACTGTGATAGTGCTTATAAGCTAGATAGCTTGATACTTTATTAACTAGTTGCCATGTTTTATCTGATATTTTCCTTAATACAAACTAACATCTTATTTGAATTAAAAGAAAAGTAAGAGACAGCCATGCAAACTTTAAAAGAGGCTTTTATAAAAGTACAAGCTTTGAGACTGCTAAATCACAAAAATGATGCTAAAATAGTATTAGCTATGGAAACTTTATGAAAAGTGAGAGAGTTCTATCAAGTAGATTAGGACAATGCTAAAACAAAGTACTATACATACTTTTATTTTAAGATTAATAGAAATAAAGATATAAAGAAGATTAAAAGCAAATTAAAGGACTAAAAAAGTATGAGCAATATTAAGACTACTGTAATAACTATAGGGCTACTCCTTAAGTACTTATAAAATGTTTTAAACTTTAGAAGTAATTATATATTGAAATTAGGCTTTAGTGTGATCAGGCAGCAAAACAATTGTGTAGGAGTTGAAAGTGGTGAGGCAATTATATGAAGCAGTATTTGCATAGTATTGGAAATAATCTAGCTTCATGAGAGGAGCTGAGCATTGTTAGGTTATTAAGAAGTGGTAACTTTAAAAAAGCGCAGTAATCTTAGTAATTAAATCATTGATAGTTGGATATTGGAAAAAAAGGAAGGTGAGAGTCAGTATAGTTATGCTTAGTAGAATGTAGTGGAGTTGTAACAAAAAGCCAGAGTCTCACAATCTAAGAGAGAATTGTTTAGTTTATATTGCACTGCAAGTATTGATATATAAGATGCAGAAAGTTAATAATTGAAACTGATGTAAAATATCTTAAAGAATTGCTATTTAATACTAGTATAAAATATAACATTACCATTAATTAATGGATAAAACTATTTTTATGCAGTATTCTTTTATATTAAAGCATATTTCCAGGAAAATCCTCTTTGTAAATGGCTTTAAGATAAGACAAGCAGTATAAAAATGAAAAATATTCTTCCATCAATCCAAAAAACAATTATATTGAGCCTGTGCAATTTGAAGACTCTAAAATTATAAAATAAATGTATAGTTATTATAAAAACAGCTTCTAAAGGCTGTGGCTCAGTTACACAGTTGGCAGAGAGAGATTCAAAATATATTAATAAATGTAGGACAAATAGAACTAATAATATACTAATTTAGCAAGAAAATCAAATGAAAACAAGTTTGAGAAGCTACCTTGCTTGTTAATAAATCACATGTCACATTATATTGCATCATTGTCACACAAATGTTACAGTCACATTATAATTATGTTATAATGACATTGTTCTCAGATTATGGGTCTATGTAAAAATGATAACTTTTAATGATAGTTTTATCAAAGCATTTATTAAAAGTTATTATTTTTTCAAGGTCTACAAATAGTAAAATTGGATTCCACAACCAATAAAGAAGTTAGTTTCTATAATTGTAGAAGAAGTGGATGAACTAAGATGAATAGAGTATAAATAGTAGGCAAATGAAGACTAAGTAACTTTTAAAAACTAGTTTCCTAATAGTGATCAAATGATTAAAGTAGAGAATATAAGGGCAACCTCTGAAAGCTATAGTTTAGTTACATGGTTAGCAGAGAGAAATCCAAAGTATATTAGAGTATATATTAATAGTATTATAATAACTACTCATTTAGCAGAGGAAAATTCAAAAAAAACAAGTTTAGGTACTTTCTATGCCATAACTAATGCTTCTGGAGCCTCTGAAGCATGGGAAACAACTGTTAAAGCATGGAAAATAACTGTATAGTATAACAAAATCTTAAAAACTCAAAAATTGCCTAAATAAACAACTGTACAAATAAAGCAGGAAAATTCCAGACTTTTGAAGTCAGAAAGGCAAGTTCCAGCTTATATAAGCAGGCTGTATAGTGTTGAAGGGGCCACACTTGTCTGAATGAAAGCTAAAGAATTAAAGCACCTTGAAAGTAGAAAGTAATACTAATAGATAGTGTTAAAAGAATAGAAATAGTAAGTAAAAGAATGACAGAAGAAATAAGGAGGGAATGAAAGAAGAAAGACTGAAAGAGAGAAGAAATGAGGAGTTTCCTGATAGAGAATAGAATAAAGAAATTTTATGTTGGCCATTATTGGCTACTTTAATATATGAGATTTTCTAGTAATTCTAATATAATATATATTATGCCTCACATCTCTTCTCTATACTCACCATTACTTAGTATATCAAACTCAAAATAATATATTATGAGATTACAAGATCCAGAGTTCTTACTATTTGAAATATCCTATTTTTGAACTTAACAAGAAAGCAAGAAAGTTCTAAGGTTTGCAGATATAGAATCAGGGTTTGTCTGGACCAACCTCAAAAGAAACAATCAAAGGCTTTTGATCAAGGCCTATGTAAGCAACACATGACCTTGATTGTTATGGTATGCATGTGACTGCACCTGATATCCTATAGTCAGTAGCATTACTCCTTTTATCTTAGTCCATTCTATTCTTAGGTATGTTATATTTATAAGTACCTACAACATATAAGTGTTATAATACATTCATTCTATTCTCAGTGCTGTTAACACCCTGTGTTGTGATCTGCTGTCCATAGCCTTACATTGATCAATCCTATATATTGCATTACACTTACTGGCCATATTACATTGCTTTGTTTCATTGTTGACAGTAGCCTCATTGTTTACCTTAGACATCATAGAGAATTTATGGCTCAGCTTCCCTCCCACTTAGTTCTACTTCCTTAAAATCTCAACCTGAGCTCATCAGTCCACTGGATTCAGCTTTTGCCAACAATTAGTTATAGTCATTATCTTATCTTCAGAATTGCATACCTTGTCACTGACATTTACAATTATTGACTATGAAGATAGGTCAAATGACCACTGCAGATTGCACCCAAAGGAAGCTCCATAGTTTATTACATGGTTCAAGATCCAATGTAAATGTGCATATCACTGGGACAAACTCAGCCAGTAGGAATGAGCTAAAATAAACACTATCCACCTCTCAGCAATACTTATACCTCACTGTATGCATTTAAGATTATGTATCAATCTCAAGACAAAATTAACTAATGTAAAAAGACCTAGGTCTTGAGAAGTACTTAATTTGTAACACTCTATTGCACATATGCATATTTCTGCATCTATCTCAAATAGCTAACTAAACTGATTGAAGTTAGGATGCAGAAGGCTTTGAAGAAAGTGGTAATATCTGCTGTCCAAGGCAGTAATTGGAAAAAGCTTAGAGTATTGGGTGCTTTAAATATGTATTTGATTGTTGAATCATACAGAATAGCAATAGTGCTTATTACAATGTAAAAAGTTGAGTCAATAGCAGTCTTATTCTTGCTATTAGACAAAGCATATATATAGATTCAATTTATTTTTTTTGCAAGACTGAACTATAGTTAGTGACTTGAAGAAGTATGAACCCACTAAGATCTGGAGAATAAACTCTTATTGATTGTAATAGATCTACTTCTCCATCCACAGATTTGGCACTAACTGCATTCATAGCTAAGATATTAAAATATAGTTAATTGATGTTTATTGCATGTAAACAAAAGGGTTGCCCAAATTTTATGGGACATACTAAACTATTAATGGAACTGCTTTTCTTGAGTGTCTCAAACTATTAATTCTAAGAGGTGAGTGCAGCAGATGTATAATTAACCTCCTGCAGATCAATAAATACTAGTTTTCAACACTTAAGCAATACTGCTCTTTAAATTCAGAGAAAGGCTATTAATATATATATCTCAACAATGAGACAAAACAAAGCTATATCATTAAAAAGCCTGAATTAAACAGACTTCTGCTGAAAACTATAAGCAAATGACATAGCTACAACCACTTTAAAAAGCCCTCTCTAAGTTATGTTAAATCAGCCTTATCAGTGATCTAAATGTTGAGAAATCAGCTAATTAGTATTTTGGTCCAATGCACATCAAATTCAATCATGTAACTACAATCATATGACTATGCTCAGGTTTTTGGACATCAGGTGTTTTATCTCAAGTCAAGCATCACACCCTTAATAATAAAATATATATGTCTCAGTAGAAATATATGTGAATCTCTACATATTGAATATTGTTTTGATTGCTGATCAGTTTGCACACAATGGAAGCTGTTCAAAGATATTACATAGCAAACTAATAGAGGGATCAGCAATTTAATAGGAAAAGCTAAAATTAGCTATTGGTGAAAATTGAACAGCCTTTGGTAAAATGCCTATATCTTGATAAAACAGCCATTAAACTCTATTGTATTTTCAATTGTTTAGAAGGTCTGATTAATCTGCATCTGATAAAAAAGGTTTAAAAGCATTTAATAAAGAACCGAGGGAGATATCAAGGATTTATAGTGGTAGAGCCCCAAAAACATTATAGGACTTTCTCTGAGCTAGAAAAATTTATACTAAGTCTCTTAGAACTGAGAAGTAGAGCTCTAATAGCTGAAAAATGGCCTAAAGTAACCAGAAAATGTTATGCATCACAGGGAGAAGAAATAACATAAATAGAGGGAGATTCTATAGCATTTAGTAGATTACTAATTGCTTGCATTCAAAATCTCTAAGAAGTGGATATCTTCAGCCCAAGGCAATAGTATGCTTCAGGTCATTAGTTTAATATGCTTTTTAGACCTTTTCTTGGTATAACTAAGGTTACATTTATTGAAAACTAATAAATTCTATTATCTACTGTTATATTTTATTCAAGTACATGTAATTTTGCCTTAGAACTTAGTAAAAGCTGGTTTATTTGTGATTGCCTCTGTTTAGACCAATCAAAATATATGTACTCAGATAAAGAAATTAAATATGTATAAAGAGCATAATTTGCCTCTAATATATTCAATACTACCTTACAAAGAACTACATCTATATTTAACTGCATAATATAAAGAAAGAAAAGAGGCTGCATTGTTGTATGATTTATAATTCAAAGGCAATGATGGTGTGGGCCAAGAGCAGTGAGTTCACAAAATATAAATACAAATAGTGGTGTAAGCAAGATTGAGGAATATAGTATAAAAATACTTCAAAAAAGCACACTTTAAAGTTTTATATTATTGAAGTGATGGGATATAGCAAGTGCACCAAGGCTGCCTATGTAGAACTTGGGTAACACTGCTTTAATGGAAGTAGCATCTATGATGGCAGAGTTGAGCATGGAAAGAGAAAGCATCATATTAGAAAACCAATCTTTTGAAAATTCCTTATTCTATGTTTTCTTCCAATTTTCAGGCCTTTCTATCACCTTTGTCAAACTCCTCATTGGCTGAACTATGGGAACAAACTTCCTTATTGGTTTAAAGCCTTTGCCAGAATCTAGAAAATGAATCACTTTTAATAAGAACTCCATTAATTATATAGTCCTTATAACTTGGTAACTATATAACTTGTAATATAACTCATAATTATAACTATAACATTAGTTACATCAGTCACACAGCATGACATAAGCATGACAATATCACACTATGACATCACTGTGTGACTATCATCTGACTTAACTTCAGAATATTTTCTATTAATGGCTAGAGTAAATTCTTAAATTTGTTTTCTTTAGATCTCTCTCTGCTAAGTTAGCCTCTTAGTATTTGTACTTATCTTACCTGTATTAATACATCTTTGGATCTTTCTCTGCCAGCTGTATAACTGAGCCACAGCCTTTAAAGATTGCCTTGTGGGGGACAATATACCTTTAACTATCCAGAATTGGAGGAACACAAATGGTGATACTCATGCAGTAATGGCCTCTGTTTTTGTAAAAAGGAATAGGACTAGGGAGGATGTTGAAGAAGCCCTAAAAAAGGTGAACAGCACAATTTGGGGTGTTTAGATAGACATTTTGGGTATTAAGGATTATTAAGAATTATATTAATTATCTTTTTAATGAGAATGAGATTCTTCTGTAAGAATGACTTTAAAAATGTATTATCCGTAGTGTCATAATACATGTGACCATCCTTATCTTTGTCCATCTCATTTTTAGTGCTTATTAGTGTTGGACATTGATCTCTGTATTAAGTAAAACAACTTGCCCAAGTACTAGAGATACATCATTATTCTTTTTCTTTGAATACCCTATTGCCACTCATATCTGGGTGGCGAGCAATTGGTATTTGTTGAACTTTACTTATAAACCTTTATATTTTTTTCAGATATGGTAGAATAAACACAAGATGCCCTCAGTCAACTACATATTATGGAGTGACTGAGGGTGAGTAAAATATAATCTTACTACATCTACTTTCAGACTTACTTTTACCTGTAGATATCATATAGATTAGATATTAACAAAGGTTATTATATATAAAGTAAAAGAGTTGTTAGACACTATATAGATATTAGGAGACATTTTATTTCTTCTTTCTTTCATTCTTTATCCCTTCACTCTTTTTTTATTCATTTTTTTATTTTTTTTGTTATTTTCTCATTTTACTATTTCTATTTTTTAACACTATCTATTAGTACTATTCTCAGCTCTTGAAGTGCTCTAATTCTTTAGCTACTATTCAAAGACTACTTATATAAGCCAGAGTTTGCCTTTTTGACTTTTAAAGTTTAGAGTTTTTCTCCCTTATTTATATAGTTGTTTATATAGGCAATTTTTGAGTTTTTAAGATTTTATTATACTATATAGTTGTTTTTAATGCTTCAGAGGCCTCAGAAGCATCTAACTTGGCATAAAGAGTCTCTATACTTGTTGTTTTTAGATTTCTCTCTGCCAAATAAGTAGTTATTATAATATTATCAGTATATATTCTAATATACTTTGGATCTCTTTCTGCTAGCTATATAGCTAAGCTATATTTTCCAGAGGTTGCTCTTATAATAGAGGAAGCTATAATTCATGGGTGAGATGAGAAAAGATAGGAAAATGCACTAGTATTTCTAATATTGCAGAGCAAAGCCTGAAGAGTAGCTGCTACTACTAATAATAGCATTTCATTAAAAGATTTTATTCTTCTTTTGTGCCTAAAGCATCTTCATCCTATCAATATTACCAAGTTCAAAGTTGAAGGAGTCTCAGTTATAAATGTATTTATCAATGCTGCTATAAGAATAGTTAAAGGACAGTGAAAGTGCATTAATTAAAGAAAAAGTGGCTTTAAATATAATGCTTATGAGGATATATGCAAAAGTTGAGAGTATGTGCAATGCTAATGAAAGCAAAGTTAAATATAAGAATAGAAAAAAGAGGAAAAAATAGTTTCTGCACTAAGAAATAAATAAAAACATTGCAAAAAAATGAAAAGAGATAGCATATAGAGTTTAAAGAGGCATAAATGCAGTACTAGGCTTCTTAAACAGTGCTTTCTGTGCTTTAATATGGGCAAAATGGGCTATAAAGCATTATTATGGATACTAACTAGAGGAAGTGAGCAGGATTTAGAGTTTGAAAGTAGAGTATACTTAATAAATCCTGGTGTATAAAGTTTAAGTACTTTTCTTTACTTGCAGCTCACTATTATGCTCACCAGTTATATTTCTCCTTTAATAATACTTCTAGAAGTCTTATAAACCTTCCCAGTTTCTTTATCCTTTTGACACTTCTATATGCTAAGATCATTAATAACTTATCATTTTATTAAAGCAGCACTACTTTTTCAGTGCAGCAACTTATTTAAGCAGCATTTAAAAAAACTTCACTATTATTACTGCCAACAACTATATCTGTTAGATTACTTAGTAGCATATATAAATATTTACATGTATTGAGCTTAGCTACTAGCTCTTTCTCTATTTATTATTATGTACATTCAAATAATAAGCAGCTCATCTATACTTCAATAAGTTTACTAAAAACTTATCTAAATCCCTCTAATATATAGTCTAACACTTAACTATCTCCATAAATTTACCTCTTTTTATTTTATCTTACTTACTATAAAAAAGAAATAAAATGAGGAGTTTTCTAACAGCAATAAAATAAGCAAGTATTTACAATCAAAAAGCTTTAAAAGGCTTAAAAGGCTTTTTATAGCAAGAATAAGTAGAAATTATTTAGCAAATATAATCAATAAAACAGTTGCAAGTACTAATAAAGTCTTTACTACACATTTGAATTTATTTAACTTAGTTATAGCTGTTAACTAATGTTGCATTACTTAAGCAGCACTCTAAAAATACAACTCAACTTACTAAGTTAATATAAAGCATAGAGCCAATATATAGCATATTATTCAAAACTATCCACTTTATATAAAAAGTAAAAAATTTAGTTAAGCCTTGTTAGAGTTAATTTAAAACTGAGCATGTAAAGCTACATTTATTTTTAGAAGAAATTGAAGAAGCAGAAAATGTCACTAGAAGCAGAGAGCAAGTACTTGAAGCATATACTATGCAACTTTGAGAGAGCTGGTAGAGATAGAAAGAATTCTAGCATTTATGGAAAATGTCAGGTTCTGCTAAGTTGGGGGCTTTCCAGGAAAGCAGTGCCCTTATAAGGCAAACTTGATTTATAGATACTCAGGTATCTGAAGCTCTGGAGCTAAGACTTTGGAGCTCAAGACATAGACAAGAAGTGGTCCTGGGAAATGGAACTTAATCTGGGGCTTTAGATGTTTTAGAGGCTGAGAGTTGGAGGTTGGTTAAGTTGGAACTGGGAGTTCTAAGACAAGACTGAGTTAATAAATTATAAGTCACAAGGTGTGTACTAAACTTAGAGCACACAATTATTCAGGTGTGCCAGTCAAAGCATGCTAGCCAGTGTGTACCAGTCAAGCAAGAGGGCATGCAACAATTCAAGTTAATATCAAGACTAGCAAATATAATGGAGAACTATGCTATAAGTACTACGGGGCCAGGTTTTGGAGTTTCAGAGTGTCTGGAATGGGCTTCAGGAGGCATTGAGTAGTGGGCCAAGACTGTATACTTGGATTGTGTACTTGGATTGTGTATGTGGGGCACATAATCAATTGGCACAGAGGGAGCTATAATGCATGATGGCCAGAAGTGGGTCACATAATCTAATCATTGACAGTGGTTGATCCTGGGGTCCATGATGCAGGGTTTTTAGGGGGGCTGGCTAATAGTGATCTTAATGTGTATAATGGCAGCATTGGCAGCTGTGGAGATAGGGTGCATTGTGGGGTTAACAAAAAAGGGCCTCAAATGGGGCTCTGGGGCTATCCTGGGGGGGTTCCAGAGAGAAGGGGTCATAACAAAAAAGTATTGTTAAATAATAATAAAGGATATAAAGCTGGCTCAATGCTAGAAGTCCAGCTACAATTGATAATGGATAAATATTAAGTAATAAAGCTTACAATATATAATATATTAGCACTTATTAGTATTAAAAAATTATAGGCAAGTAAAATATATATATATATACTGATAATACTGCTGCAGTTCTAGCAATATATAAATCCAAACCTGCACTAAAATAATTACAAATAATTTAGACTACTTAATTAATGGATAGCTGCTTAGAAAGAAGCCTAAATCAAACAATTAGTATAAAGTAGTGCTCAGAACACAAAGACATTACTGATAACAAACAAGCAAATGCAGAAGTTAAAGCAAAGGCAAAAATGTAAATAAAAGGTTTTACTATAGTGAGAAAACAATAAAGAAGAAGAAAAGTGATGAAATAAGATAAAAAGTAATATCAAAAACTATAGGCTAATAAAGAGAAAGATAGGAAATGGAGGGAGGATAAGAGAAACAAATAATAAAGAGAGAATAAAGAAAGACAAAGCAAAAAAAATAAAGATATAAGAGATAGAAAGCAAGAAAGTGCACATTATGGAAAGTTAATAACTATCTACATACTTAGAGATGATAAAAAACATAAACTTTAAATCTATATATATATATCTAAGTACAGAGTTTGAAACAACTTAAACATCTATGCAAATATTAAAATACCTTGTGATATATCTTTATATTCAACAAATAATATATAATCTCTGTGAAAACAGTTCTAATATTAAAACTCTATAGCACTAATAACTAGCACATCAACTAAATAGCTACTATTACATTAAAATAGAGTAGAATATAGTAAATATCTTGTTTCTACCTCTTGGCCCATTATTGTGGCTTGTTAGCAATATAAATAAATATTATTTATTTATTCTAACCTTTCAATAAAAGCTTCAAAAGTCATTTAGAAAAGAAAAGTTTAGAAAAAAAAGTCTGGAGATGTTAAAAGGTGAAAGAGAGGTTCTTTAATAGTAAAAGTAATTGAAACATTATTTATTGTCAAATCCCATCTACTACTAAGCATTTAGGGCTTTTTAATATTGTCTTTTTTAATAAGGTAAATCTTTTCCTTTGAGCTTATAAACTGCATGTATACTTTTGATTCTTCACTAGTTTTTTTTTTCTTTGCTAATAATATAGCCTTAGCAGTATATGCAGCTTTTTTATCCATTTTAAATTTTTATTTAACCATTGTTTTTCTTGAATGAGCATAGTATTTAGTATTATATTCAGTATATAGTCTATTGTATATAGTATATATTGTGCAATATCTTATATTTACTAAATAATTATGCTCTAATAAGTGGAAGCATGTAAATTTATAATATTTCTTTTTTAATGCTATAAGCATAGTTGTTGATAGATTGTATATTGCTAGATATCTTTAGAATAGTCAAGTTTTATATAGTTTTAAAGAGCTTCTAAATGTTATTAAAAAGTAAAAAGCTACTTTTGTAACATTGATAAGTTTTTATAATATCTAAGTTTATATTGGCTTATTGTAAGGGCAACCTCTAGAGGCTGTGGCTCAGTCACACAGCTGGCAAAGGGAAATCCAAAGATGTATTAATAAGGGTAAGACAAATATAAATGATATGGTGCTAATCTAGTAGAGGGAAATCCAAAAAAAATAAGTCTAAAGATTCACTTTGCCCATCAATAGATAATATTCCGAGGTCAAGTCACATGACTGTCACATGTGACATCACACTGTTCACACTGATGTTATGCCTTGTGACTGATGTAACTGATGTCATGGTTATGTTATAAATTATATGGCTACCAAGTTATGGGGGCTATATAAATTGTATCACTTTTAATGAGAGCTCCATCAGAGCCCTTGTTGAAAGTGATCCATTTCTCACAGTCTGGTATTGGCTCCAGACCAATGAGGAAGTTTGTTTCCATAGTCTAGCCAGTGAGGATTTTGACAAAAGTGCTTAATAGCAGATAAATTAAAGTGCAAAAGCCTGAAAATTAAAAGGAAACATAGGCTAAAGAGCCTCCAAATGGGTGGTTCTCTGACATTTATGCTATAAAATATTTAAGCTGTTGAAGAGAATTACACATTTGAATAAGTTTTTATTAAGCTTATTTAAAGCAAATATATAATTGATAATATTGCTGATATATATTATAGTAATAAAAAGTGGTTTACAAGTAAGCACTGGGTTTTAAAAACTTTTAAAATAATGTTAATAAGGTAAAGCACTGAAGTATATACATATAATAAGAAATAAATAGATATCAATTGAAAAATAAGCCAAAAAAAATTCAGTAAAACTCTTTAATAATTATGTATTTACTATAATTACTAAGCATAACAAAACTTTAGTAAAGTAAATTAAAGATATTATAAAAATAAAATAAGATAGTTGAGTGCTAAACTAATGATGAAAAAAGTCTAGATAGGTTTTTAGTAGATGCTGAAGTTAATGTAGTAATAAAAGTAATAATGAGCTGATAATAGTAGTAATGCAGTTATTGATATCTATTTATTAGTGGAAGTGTATAGACTCAATGTATATAAATAGCTCATTATATTTTTATACTATTAAATAGCAGTGCTTATCATTTTATAAGGAAAGTTATATAAACTTATTAAGTAAGCTTATTTTATCAAATAAAAACCTACTAATTTAGTCTTACTAAATAAAGAAACTTATATAGAGGCAGAAGTTTAATGCTGGAGGTTAGTGCTAAGGAATTTTAAAGAATAAAAAAGAAAGATAAGCTATAGAAAGAAAGTGGAGATATAGAAAATTAAATATAAAAACAAGATATTAATTTAAGTAAAATTGAAATTGCATAAATAGAAAATAAAGTCAAGATTGAATTGGATGTAGGTAGAAAAATATATAGAGACAAAACTGAATTGAAGAAAGAAAAAAAAAATAAAGAGTAAAAAAAATAAAAGGCCAATAGTGTAGAAAATCAAAAAATAGTAGAAGGATAAAATGAAGAGAGATAAAGAAAATCAGAAAAGATTTGGAGAGTTAGAGCTAATTTGAGTTGGAAAAATAAAGATAAAGTATAAGAAAGATTTGAGAAGTTGAAAAATGAAGGTTGAAAGTGAGATAAAATAAAGCAGGCATGAGTATGATATCACCCTTAGTCAGAGACACATAGTAGGATGGATAAGTGGAGATATGTGTTATTTACTTTTATATATATAACTAAGCTGAAATATATAATAAAGTGCTGAAAACTTTTTATGACAGAGCAGTATTATAAGTAAAATGGAATGTAAAAGTGCAATAGAGACAGAGACAAGATTGGTATTGAAATTGAATTGGAGTAGTAAAAAGAAGTTAAAATCTTATTAAAGAATAATGAGTAAAAAAGATAAAATTAAGTTGCAGCAATGAATTAAAGCAATATAGCAGCTATAAAATAAGCACAGTATTTTTATTAGATCTTTATCTTCTAAGTAATTGTAAATATTTATGCTATTTAGCAAGGAGCTACTCATAAAATAACTCACTAATCTTTAACAAGTTCAATGCTATCTTTTAATGCCTTTTCTCTAAATTAAAATATAATTACTTTGCTATATTGTTAAATAAAAAACTAGCATAGCTGCTTGCAAAAATATAAAGAGCCATTAGTAAAAGCACTAGCAAAATTAAAATATAAGGCATTGCCAAAATATTAACTAAAGTTTCTCCAATATGATTGCACATCTCCATGCCTCAAAAATCTTGGTGCTAATGTAATTTGGGCCCTTCAGTATCTTCTTTTGAAATCTTCAAACTCTGATTATTCTGAGGTTTGATTTTTTTTAATATATATAAGACTGTTATAATGTAATTAATTTTCAGTCTTGATATTATTACAATCTCTATTATATCTTTGTATACTCTTAAATATCCAAAGCTTTATCTTTAATTCTAAATCTTGTCATAGTATTTATAAAATAATTCATTTTTATTTTTAATGTATTCCTATTTAACTTGCTTACTTGCAAATATATTCTGCCAGCTTTTTATTTTAATTCTCTAACTTTACACTTTTTAAGTAGCTTATATAGCAATTACATCTATTTTCTATTATAACTAGAGTATAATAGTTATAATGCTTTTTTATATTATGCTTAGTAATATATATACATTGATATTAATGCAAAATTAGGTTATTTAGATTAGTCTAAATAGAGGCAATCACAAATGAACCAGCTTTCACTAAGTTCTGGGG
>QLON01000526.1:82956-111697 GCA_003313675.1 Termitomyces heimii | reverse complement strand
TCAGTCCTGGAGGAAGCTCAATTTTGTAGGCATGGGATGAGACCTTCTTCAAGACCTTGAACGGGCCGAGGTGCTTGTGATCGAGTTTTGGAGAGGGCCGGCGGGTGCGGAGGTGGCATTGGTCTAACCATACCTTTGTCCCGGGAGCCCAGTTGGAGGTGTCTTCCCGTTTCCGATTGGCATGTTTTGCATAGGCCCGGTTTGCGGTGTTGATTTCCTCCTGGAGGAATGCATGAAGGGACTGGAGATCCCGGGTGACCTCGTGAGCGGCGTGCGACAGAATGTCCCAGAGCGAGAACGTCAGTTGGGGGTGGTATCCTTTGTTGGCGAAGAAAGGGGTCACTCTGGTGGCAGAATGTGGTGTGTTGTTGTAGGTGAATTTGGCCAGAGGGAGCTTGGTGCGCCAGTCGTCCTGTAGGTAGTTGATGTACAGCCGGAGGTACTGCTCTAGGGACTGGTTGACTCTCTCAATTTGGCCATTGGTTTCGGGGTGGTAGGTGGTGGAGAGGTTGGCCTTTACTTCGAGAGCCTTACATTGGGAAGTCCAGAACTTGGACATGAAGAGTGGGCCCCAGTCGGAGACAATGTCGTCCGGAAGTCCGTGTTTAGCGAAGACATGCTCAAGGAATAGCCGGGCAAAGTCCGGGGCGGTGTCCGTGGTGTGGCAGGGTATGAAGATGCCCTGCTCGGTTAGCCTACACACAATGACAAGAATGGCATTGAACCCTTCTGATTCTGGGAGTTCGACAATATGATCCAGGGATATGGAGGACCAGGGGCATTGTCCGACGGGCAGGGGTTTCAGGAGCCTGTAGAGTCGGTGTCGGGGGACCTTGGCCTGGAGGCAGGGTTCGCATGATCAAATGTAGCGGGTCACATCCTTCCTTAGTCCTGGCCAAAAGTAAGCCTGGGAGATAAGTTGGAGGGTCTTACGTATCCCAGGGTGTCCCCAGAGCTTGTGGTTGTAGTGTTGGTGGAGGACATCATAGCGGAGTCAGGCGTGATCCGGGACATAGATGCGGCCATTCCAGAGGAGGAGTTTTTCGTCGGGGGACAAGGAGAAGGCGGGGTCCTGGTCGATTCTGTCGGGGGGTCTACGAGGGTCATGGTTGATGAAATACTTATCCCAGGGGGTGCGGCATATCTGGCTCAGGATTCCTTCATCATTTAAAATCAGTACGGTGTTCAAATGTTTGGGGGGGATCACCACGCAATGGTTGAACACATTGCGTTCCACCTCGAATGATTTCTTGGGGTAAACGTCCGGTCGTCGGGTGAGGGCGTTGGGTTTAGCTCCAAGTTGTCCCGGACAGTGCTGGATTGTGAAGTCATACTCCGCTAGGATTTCGGACCACCGGGCCTGCTGTCGGCTGAGTTGCTTGGTCGTGGTGAAGTATTGCAGGTTGTTGTGATCCGAGTAGACCTGAATCCGGTGTCAGGCTCCCTTGAGGTAGGCCTGCCATTGTTTGAAGGCCTCAACGATGGTGAGGAGCTCCTTGTCATAGATATCATAATTGAGCTTGGCGTCGATCATGGACCGGGTGTAGAAGGCGACTGGCCGGGGCTCCCCACCATTGGCTTCCATCTGTGAGAGAATTCCGGCGATGGCGTAATCAGAGGCATCGCATTCCAGGATGATTGGGAGGGCGGGGTCGTAGTGCCAGAGTACGGGGGCGGTGGTGAAGGCCTCCTTGAGTAGGTTAAAGACGCTCTGGCACTTACTGTCCCAGTTCCATGCCACATCCTTGTGCGTGAGCCGGTTGAGGGGTTTCATGATACCGGAGTAGTTATCTATAAACCTCCGGTAGAAATTAGCGAAACCCAAGAAGGACTGTACTTCCTTGACGTTCCGGAATTGCGGCCAGTTGACAATGGCCTCAACCTTGTGGGGGTCCATGCAAATGCCCTCCGGGGATACGATGATGCCAAGATACTCGACCTCTTCCATGTGGAATGAGCACTTCTTGGGCTTGGCATGGAGATTGTGCTCCCGGAGGTGTTCCAGGACCTGTCGGACATGCTTCCGGTGATCCTCCTTTGAGTCGGAGTAGATGAGGATGTCATCCAGGTAGATGATCACGAAGACGTCGCTCATATCATGGAAGATGTCATTCATGAAGTATTGGAATGTGGCGGGGGAGTTAGTCATTCCAAAAGGCATTACAAGGTACTCAAACAGACCATACCATGTGCGGAATGCGGTTTTCCACTCATGTCCCGGGGCGATGCGAACGTTGTTGTAGCCGGAGCGGAGGTCGATTTTCGTATAGACCTTGGCACTGCAGAGTCAGTCGACCAGATCGCCGATGAGCGGGAGCGGGTAGCAGTTCTTCTTGGTGATCTTATTGAGTCCCTAGTAGTCAACGCAAAGTCGGAGCGAACCATCCTTTTTCTTGGTAAATAGAACCAGAGCTCCAGCGGCGGAGGCGGAAGGTCAGATGAATCCCTTCCTGAGCATTTCATTGAGGTAGTTCTTGAGGGCCTAGAGTTCGACTTCCGACATATTGTAGACCTTTCCGAAAGGGGGGCTGGCTCCTTTCTTGAGGTCAATTGTATGATCGTAGGGGCAGTGGGGAGGAATTTCCTTAGCGTCGCCTTCGGAGAATATGTCAGCGAATTCATGATATTCCGGGGGAACTACTTCTCAGAGAATCTGCTCTTTGGTTTTCTTTACTGGAGGGATAGCGTCCCCTCGTAGGTGTTCTTCCGGGGGAGCGGGCAAGGTGTGCAACTGGAACGCGGGGGCCCCGTCCCTCATGAGGCAGGCGAAGGGGGCGGCTCCGATGATCCTAATGTTGAATGTATTCAGGTCGATCGGAGTTGCGGATGCATCGGCTGAAGCAGGTACGGCATGTGTCTGAGACTGGTCTGAGTAGTTCGGCCCTTTGTGTCTATTCCAAGGAATGTTTAGGGGTCGAGCGGGGGCCTTGCGAGTTTGGACGGGTGTTGGTGGGGCATGGCTGGGGGGTGTGGTGGTCGCTTCGGGGGTGTGGGGTGCCAGATCGCTCCCCAGGGCCTGGAGGTGCACGGCCATTGGGAGGTGGTCTTTGAGTCCCGGGAAGGTCATCGTGAGCATTCTCCAATTGATGTCGGGGCTCGTGTCATGTAGCCAGGGTAGTCCCAGGACTATCAGGGTTGATGCATGGAGTCGCGTGACCAGGAAGTCGGAGGTGAACTCATAGCCATTATCCAGGGTCACGCATCCCGAGTGAGACCTTAGGATGGGGCCAGAGGAGGATGGGGTGCCGTTGAGGCATTGCAAGTCAAGGGGTTGGTTGAGGGGGTCGTGGGGAAGGTCAAGGGCGTTGCTGATGAAAACTCCGGTGGCTCCGCTGTCGATGAGGGCCAATATCAGTCCCAGGGCGCCGTCCAGCCTGGCATTAATGACGAAGAATCGGGAGGAGCGAGACTGGAGCCCGGGGGTTGGTGGGGGCTCGTTCCGGAAGTTCCTAGGGGTTGGTTCGGGAGAGTGTGGGATGTCAAAGGGGAGTTGCTGATCGTCAGGTGTTGGCTCCCGGGTCAGGCAGAGGGTGAGTTGTCGCCAGTTGATGCGGGGGTTGGTGTCCCGGAGCCACGGAAGCCCCAAGACCAGGGGCATGGAGGAATGTAATTTGGTAATTAACATCCAGAGGTTGTGAGTCTGTCCGTTGGCAAAAGTAACGGGCATACGCATGAAGTGAGTGACGTCCCCCGCCGTAGAGGCGTCCCTGTCAAAGAGGCAGAGCCGCACCGGGACCGGGAGTCGTTGAGCGAGTTCCGGGGCGAGGGTAGACCATGTTTCGTCAATGAAATTGTCAGTGGCACCACTGTCGACTAGGGTGTTGAGGGGAGTTCCGGAGGGGGTGAGGCGGGTTTTGAGGAGGAGGGAGTGCGAAGAGTGGGAGGGTAGGTAAGCCGTGAGGGTGTCCTGTGCAAGTGTCGTGGAACGGAGATGCGAGATCAGGGCGGAGAAGATGTCGGGGTTGATTCCGCGATTTAGGGCGTCTTCCAGGTCTAAATCGCCGGGTCGTTTTCTGAATATTTGTAGGTGGTGTCCTCCCCTTCAAATGTCCAGGTGGCACATCCCATAACCTGTTGTTGGGGACACTCGGAGATGAAGTGGTCTTTCTCACCGCAGAGTATGCAAACCCCCTCCCTCCTCCGTTGTTCCTGTATATCCTTCAGAACCTCAATCCAGAGTTGTCCTTTTTTCGGGAGCCGGTTGGCCTGGAGGGCCTCCTTGTCCCATTTGTCGGGGAAGTCGGGGCCTTCGAGGTCTTCCAGGGGTTCCTCGGAACTTGGCGAGTTGTCCGGGTCATTGGCAGCCATGGCAGCGTTGAGTCGGGCCTGGGGGTGGGCGCCACTGCCAGAGTTAGCATTGGGTGGACCACGACTCACCAGGGGTCTGCTGCTAGGGAATGCAGGGGGGTCGTTGCTTCGGGTTTGGGGGTTGGGGTTTTCACCCAAGGACCACGGGGTTCCTCCCCTGGGGTTCCAGGGGGCTCGGGAGTTCGAGTACTCGCTGCGATCCTCCCAATATCGTTGGTTGATTTGCATGACGAGGGCCTTGTATCCGTCGTAGGAGGGTTGTTTTGGGGCGAGTCGAAGGATGTCCTTGATACGCTGTGGCAATGCATGGCGGAGGGCATACCGGAGGGTGCTGTAGTTCCAACCTGTCTTGTAGGCTTCCTTTTCGAAACGTACGATGAAGGTGGTGAAGCGTTCTTTGGAGTGCATCCAGAGGTTGAAGAGGTTGTCTTCGGCCTTGGCCATGGTGTCGTAGATCCCGAACTTCCTGGAGAACTCATCGACAAAGGCTTGCCAGTGAGAGAGTGCCAGGTTGTTGGGGTCAAACTGAATCAGGGCGGTGTAGTGATCGAAGGCGATCCCCTGGAGGTATGAGGCGGCGAAGGCCACCCAGAAGCTGTCAACCTGGAAGGTGAGTGGCTTCACCTGAAACGTATTAAGATACTGAGTGAGGAATGTATGCCATTTTCGGGGGTCTCGGCCTGTGAATGCATTGGATTTTTGAATGTCCAAACGCCCTTCACGGGCGAGGGCGTCGCGAACGTCATTGGGGCCAGTGCCGTTGCAGGGAGGGGGGCCGGCATTGTAATAGTAGTAATAGTGGTTACCCCCCCCTCCGTGTGGAGGAAAGGCGCCGAGGGCAGGGCCCCACCAGCCGGGAGGGCCTCCTCTGGGTGGCTCACCTGGGGGTCTGCGCCCGGGAGGTCCATTGTCCCAAGGAGGTTCATTCTGACCAGGGGGAGGCCTGGGTCTCCATACAGGTGGTAGCGGAGGGGGCCAGTGTGGATTAGGCAGTGTCGGGTTGGGTTGAGGAGGGCCCGGTGCTGGGTTGGATGGAGGACGTTCGATCCGAGAGAGTCGCATTTGCACCAGAGGTCGTGGGGGGTTCCGTAGGTCGAGGTGAGGCGGCCGGTCGTGGCGGAAGCTGGTTTCCGGAGGGGCCGGGGCAGACACGGGGGGCTGTGCTGGGACAGTCGCGGGCGCGGGCACAGGGGGTTCTTCATTGTTGCCATGCATGGGCTCGTCAATGTAGCATAGCGTGTCATCCGTGCTGATGGTATCTGCCTGGGGTCTACCGGGGCTCGCCGGGGGCGGGAGTCGGGTGTTGTCCATTCACGGGAGCGGCTCCAGGGGTCTCTGGGGCTGTCCCCAGGTCTCGAAAGTGCTAGGGACGGAGTTAGCCCTTCAGCAAGTCGATAGACCTACTATGCGGGTGGCGGGCTGGTCGAATAGCCCTCCCGCCGGGTTGAGTGACCACAGTATGGCCGAGGCATTTTGTTGTTCCTCTTGTTGTTGTTGCCCCGGAGTGGGGGCAGTGGGGGCTGCCGGAGCCGGTTCCAGGGGTTCCCGTCAGATGTGAATTGAGCGTCCTGGATCCGCAGGGTCGTTGAGGGGTCGGGGAGAGGGAGACGCATGGACTTCATTGAGTAATTGATGCAATTCTTTGCGGAGGATCGTATTGCATCAATACATTGCCATAGTCTGTTTCGGGAGTTCTCCTTGTGTGAGGCGATCCCCGAATTCAACCAAGCAGTGGGCCCATTCCTCCAGAGTGCCTACGAAGTCGTCGTGTCCGAAATCCGTGAGTAGCGCCCTCGCCCGCCTTGCGAAATCCTCCGGCAAGATCCGGAGCAAGCATAGTACTTCGTTCCGTTGCCGTTCGTACTCCTCGAGGTGTCGTCATCCTACGAGCAAGGGAGGGGTCCTAGCAGGTGGGGTGGTGGTCGGGTAATGTCGAGGGGGGTAGTCATGATTGGGAGGTCCCCAAGGTTGGGGGGCGGGGCGCTGATAGCCATAATAGGGGGTAGGTGCAAAGGGGCCCTCGCTGGGGGGTACCGGGCGAGGTCCATTGGGAACTGGTGGGGTCTCCGGCAGGCCCCCCGGGAAGCTCCGGTACGAAGGGACCTCCACTGGTCGTGCCATGGCTAGGTTGGGCGGGGGGGCCCGGCTGACCGAGGGCCCCAGGTCGTAGAGGGATGGGTCAGGGGCCCAGTGGCGGTGGAGGTATGGTGGTTCGTACAGGAGGGGTGGGTAGGCGGGGCAGGGAGTCTGCGCGGAGTAATGATCTAGGACCGGACGCCCGTAAGGGTCAGTCTGGTAGCCCGTGGGGTAGTAAGTGTGAGTATACGTAGCCATCAAGAATGGTGTAAGGAGGGAGTCTTGATATTATGTCAGGTTCCGCTGATTCAGGGGCTTTCCAGGAAAGCAACACCCTTATGAGGCGGACTTGATCTACGAACACTCAGGTGTTTAGAACTCCGGGGTTAAGGCTCCGGGGTTCAAGATACAAATAGGGGGGGTGGTCCCAGGGAAATGGAACTTGACCCGGGGTTTTTGGGGTTTTGGTGGGGGTTGAGAGTTGGCGGGGGTTGAGTTGGAACCAGAGGTTCTAAGACAAGACCCGGTTAGTAAATTTAGAGTTGCGAAGTGCATACCAAACTTGAGGCACATGATTATTCCAGTGTGCCAGTCAAAGCATGCCAGTCAATGCATACTGGTCAAACAAAGGGCATGCAACAGTTCAGGTAATATCAAGACTAGCGAATACAGCGGTGAACTATGCTATAAGTACTACGGGGTTGGGTCTTGGGGTTCTGCAGTGTCTGGGATGGTTTCCGGAAGGTATTGAGTAGCAGGCCGGAACTATATACTGGGATTGTGCATGTGGGGTGCGCAATCAATTGGTGCGGGGGGATTGTGATGTGTGATGGCCGGAAGCGGGTAGCGTGATCCGGCAGTTGATGGCGGTCAATCCCAGGGTCCGTGAAGCAGGGTTCCCGGGGGTTTGGCTGATGTCGGTTGTGATGCGAGTTAGTGGCGGTGTTGATAGTTGCGGGGGGCGGGGCATGTTGTGGAGAGGGTCCCGGGTGAGGTCCTGGGGTTGTTCCAGGGAATTCCGGAAGGGGTTGTGACATATACCCCCTTCGAAGCCAGATCCATCGCAGAAGATGGCCGTTGACGCCTGGTCAAATGTTTCAGCTATGGCAGTCAGAGCAGCCTCCTTTGAATCTGGGATATGTGTGGAGAAGGCGGGCTTGTAACCAGAGTAGCACCAGGCCAATTAAATAGATTGGATATACTTCCACCTAGATATAAAAAAGTATTTTAACAGATTTCACTTACTAAAGAATTTTATAGAGGATGATATATATAAAATTCCTCCTTAGTGCAAGAATTCATAAGTCTTGATGAAAGTAAATTTACCAGCAAACACAGAACTAAGGAAAAGCTTATCTTCAGCCTTAATATAAATGGCTACAACTTTTATAGAAATTGATTTGCAGAGAAAACTGTATCTGTTGGTGCAATATACATGATTTATTTGAACTTTCCTCCTGCATTGCAATATAAAGCAGAAAATATATTCTTTGTTGGTATAATTCCAGGTCTAAACCAACTTCATCAATATAAAATCAACTATATTCTCCAACTTCTTATTAATAAACTTTATTATCTTTAGATACATGAAATCTATTTAATTGCACTTTTTTACATTCAAAGGGGCAACTAATTCAAGCAGCACTTTTACTCCTTGTATGTAATCTCCTAGCCACTTATATAATATCTAGTTTTGCATATTTCTCTGCAAGATATTTTTACTTGCAATATTATAAACAACTTAAAGACATTGATAATTTTAATCACAAGAACTGGACATTTCAGAAGCACCTAGTCTATGATCAGCATGCAAGGCAATGGCTTTCTGCAACTACTAAATCAGTAAAGTAAAAAATATATACTAAGATAAGAACTCATTGGTTAAAATTGCTTCATCTTTTATACTAGAATGCTATCACCTGCACAATGGTGGATTTAATGCACATGTTTTATCTTTACATTCTGCAGCAATATTATTATAAAATTTGGAATATATTTGTAAAGTTTGAGAATAAAAATAATATTATATATGACATTAATATTGACAAAATAATAGAAAGAAAACTTGAGCAAGCTTATAAAATCTGACATATAGAGAATACAAATTAACTTGAAACGTTGTGGAAGACAGTTCTCAGATAATTGTGCCACAATTTTGGTTTAGAATATGGTGGTGCAAAGAAGAAATTGTTAAAAAATCTCTAAAAATATGTGCATTTCACCCTTGCACTTTTTGCTAAATATTTAGACTCCAACTCTCCCAGTACTCTTTGCAGGTTGGCAAATTAGATAGTAGTACAAGTATGTCACTGCCTGTTATTTCTACTTTTTAATAAAACTATCAACATTCTAAGTTTTCTAATAAATTTAACTCTGCTTCTCTTTTTGAAGCTGATAACATTGATTTTTTGTAAACTAAGGCATTCAAAAGTTCTCTAGAAGCCCAGTCTGAAGCAATTTTAACTGCTATATACTAGTTTAAGTTAGCACACCTTCTAGACTTTGTAGTAAATGGTACCTTGTTAAAGATTTCTGAGTTGAAAGAATTAATTTACTAAAAGATTTATCAAACTATATAAATATGAATAAATTTAATCTTGCATACTTTAGCACATTGAAGATGGTGTCCTTATAAAAATGGAAAAGTTGTCTAACAAGCTTAATGCAAGTGCTCATATAGTAAAATCTTAAAATCAGAGAGTTAAGTTTTGGGCAAAAGTATCCTTGCTAAAATCAGAGCTAATATAAAATAACTTATGCTTTCATCATAGATTTTTTGTGTGCCAGCCCACCTAGGTGAGGCTAAATACAGCAAGTTTTCTACTAATTAGTAGCAGCATCACCAATCTTTCTATCACATTATTTCATCTTTAGAAAGAAAAAGAGCTTGATATTCAAGAAAATCTAATGCTAAGAAATATTATACACTTGATTTTAGTAATTAAGTTGAAATTATCAAGATCTATTAATATAGAGCATATACAATAATATGAAGTTAATATTTATGCTTATCTGATTATGCTCAAGGCACTTTTTCTAGCATATTCATAACTCCTTATTAGTATTTATTTCTCTACTTTAGCAATGCTTTTCATCACTTTAAACTTGTTTATAATTGATGCTGTTTTTTTTTTCAAGTAATATAATTATCTTCTTTAGAAAATACTAACCAATCTAAAATTTAGTATGTATCAATAATATTTATTCCACTTTTTAACTAACTTACTTCCTTTTATGCAAAATGGAAATAATAATATTTAACTAGTTTATCTAGCACTAAAAGTTGCATTTTATATCTGAGGCTAAGTAACTGAATCTGGAATTCAAGCAAAAACAATAGTATTTACATGAGCTGCATCTCTAATTTTATCATTATAATGAAAAAATATCAAAATATGCATATGTGGAGATTTCCTCTTTTAGAATTTAATAGTGCAAATATAAGCTACACACTTTTTAAAGATACTATCTTTGATAATCTTCAAAATAGCATTTTTTCTAAATTCAAATACTTTGGCAACAATGTTAGGCTAGTTAAAAATAATTTATTTTTTTAAAAGAGCTTCTTTAATTTCAGGCCATTTTAGATTAGCAGTTATTGTTATAAAGAGATTCAGTTTTTGAAAATGCTTGCAAATAGCCATGAAATCTTGGAATACCTGCTGTATATATTATTCACTTTCAGTATAATACTCTTTAGGTGAAGTTCTTAATATTGGTTGAATCTTTCTAGCTATAGGCTTATATTTCTTTGAAAATACTTGGATAATCTTTTTTACACCTGCTTTTGACTATAAGTTCTCTTCTTAAACTGACACCTCTTATATAGTATCTAGTATCTGAGACACTTATCCATTTAGATATATAAATAGTATTCTACTTTCCTTCTCTTTACACTTTTTAGTAACTAAGAAAGTATATAAATATATATCTCTCAACTCCTCTTAAGCAAATTTTCTATGTTCTATAGAATATCCAGTCATTACTATCTTCCCTTCCTTAATCTCAGCTAGACTCACTGCTACTTCTTTCTAATCTTTAACTAAATTATTGAGACTTAAAATTTTGACTCATTATCAGTATTTATCTTTGGCACTTTTTCTTTTTCAGTTATGGGCAGAGCTATTTAGTATTCAGTATTTGAATTATAAATGATAATGATTGCACTTTCATTTTACAAGTTTTGGATATTGCTTTCTATTAAGGTGTCAAAAGAGTAACATAATAAAATAGTATAAGTTAGCTTTTTAAAAACATGCACTTGTAAATAGATTGTAAATCCATTTGTAAAAGTAAATAGTACATTTCTAACTAGACTAACTGACTCATTCACTTACTAATTGGCACTCTCCATTCTTAACTTTATATTTAAGTCTCAAGTCAATCCTAAATGCAAAGATTCTCTTAATACTATATAAACTATTTGAAAACCACTATCTAGTATTTCTTTTACTTTTCCTTTTTTATTAACAAAAGAATTCAAAGACTTTAGGACCTGCAGCTCTTTAGCTATATAAGCTACTACTAGCTTCTCTCCAGGAGGAATATTCTCCAAATATATAGCCACACAATCTTAGTATATCACAGCTTTAGTAGATAACTCAGTCTATATCTCATTTACAATGAAATAAATTGCCACTGGCAGATCATTAATATTTACTCTCTTAGTTGATCTCCAATCTTTAGTAGTATATATGTGGAAAGCAGTCCTTAGAACCTTGGAGTTTTTGGGCTTAGCATCAACTGGAGAAGATAGCTTTTGTATTATTTCTTCTTTCAGACTAAGTGCTCAACTCTTTAATTGTAAAGTGCATTGGTGCCTCTTAAATCTCTCTTAGTTTCTTGAAGGAAACTCCCTACTGTGTCCTGCACAGCTATTCCATAGTCTTCATTGAGGGCTGGCATCTTTTCAAAAGGTAAATCCAGTTTTAGTGCAACTTTAAGTGATATTATCAAAGTTACTTTTTCTTTTTAGAATTTTTATAATAGGTGGCAAAGACACTTTGGATAGAGGTGTTTCTTTTCTTGTCACCTTCTTTAAGCCCTCTAAAAATCTCTAGAGTTGTTTTGTTGTACTTCTTTCTTTATAATTAGTTATCCTTCTAATATTAATCAATACTAAAAGTAAATCAGCTATTTTATTGAAATTTTTCTCCACCTCTTCAATTTTATCAGAACTACTATGCTGGATCTATATCATTTCTAGTGTTTCTAATAACATTTATATAAGCAGAGTAAGTGAAAACTTCTGAAGTGTTATTTGTTAATTATTTAAAGTATAAGCTTACTTATTTGTTATATAACTGAACTATTCCATTATGAGGTGATATACCAAGAGATTCTCTAGATAAAGGAGACTTATTAAGCATTTTAATTCTCCTTTTTATTAAGATGACCCATTCTTTTTGTACATCTTTTTTGACTTGCTTACATTTAGCAATTCTATATTCAGAACTTCAGTAATAAAAATAATAATCCTATTTTCCTTACATTGAGAAAGAAGCTGAGTTAAGTTCCTTTACAGATGCTTTATAGTAACTACTAGTGTTGAGAAATGCATTTCTTATATCTAACTGATTAGTTTTCAAAATTTGCATAGCACTCTAAATGCTGCTCATTTACTTTTCCATTGTCATTATAGAATCTTGTAGTAAAGCCATATTTTTCTTAACCTGCTCTTCTTTGACATGCATAAGAGAGATTCCTGCTCTTTCTAGGCTAGTGAGTTTAGAGCTTCTTATAAAGGCTCTATTTATAAAGGCAATTATTACTTTAAATACTTTAAACAAATTATATTTATTATCTTTATACTTCAAATGAGCTAGATCCCTATAGTGGCTATATATATTGACAAATCTATACTCTATTATATTTGCAAAGGCTGGTGTAAAACACTTAAAGAATTTATCTACAAGAGATTCATTCTCTATAACCTTTTTCATTTCCAACTTTTTAGCCTCAATTCTAGATTTTCTAATAAAAGAATATATCTCTGTTGTATTATTTCTGCTCAGATAAGCATGCTCTTTACAGATGTGATTCAGATTAGCAACACTACTTGAATCATCTACTGCCTATAAATAAAATTCATAGATTTCTTTTATCAAGTTATTGCAAAAATCTGCATCACAAGAATTAAAACTAAGCCACTCTTGATTTATTTGTACATTTATATATTTTAGAATTCTCTTCTTTTTCTCCTTCATACCTTGCACATTAGCTTGCTCAAATAAACCTTCTGACCTCAGTGAGGTCAGTATATTTAAACTTAGGTGCATCTCTGCTATCTTGCAAAAGCTTTCTATATCTTAAAAGTTAATTTATGTTATTAGTCAAATTAATTGAGCTATTATGCTTTGGCTACTGTTACTAATATAAGTCTCTCTCTTTTCTGATCTAAAAGCAATGGTTTTGAGACTAAGTTTAATAACCTTGAATGTCTTGGGCCAAGACTCAGGTGGTGCAAAATTAATGGTATAGTTTTAATAAGTGAATTCTAAATAGAAATTTAAAAGTACTTGATTTGTGTAATAAAGTTTTTTACAGTTAGTTTTAGATAATGCAAAATTAGATTATTTGGATTAGTTTAAAAAGATCAATCACAAATAAATCAGTTTTCACTAAATTCTGAGGCTGAATTATACTTTACAAAGTACTTTTATGAAATATAACAGTAAATAATAGAGTTTATTGATTTTCAATCAATGCAACCTTAGTCATATCAAAAAGAGGTTCAACTAGTGTATAAAACTAATAATCTGAAGTATACTATTGCTTTAGGCCTAAAATATTCACTCCTTGAAGATTCTAAGCATGGGCAATTAGCAATTTGCCTATATTACAGAATTTTTCTCCTCTATTTATATTATTTCTCCTTTCTGTAACATATGATATTTTCTGGTTATTTGGCTTTTATTTTCTGGTTTCAAAAGACTTGGTATAAATTTTCTTAGCTAAAAGAGGGTTTTTCAATGATTTTAGTGCTCCAGTTCTGTAAATTATTAATATTCTCTCCAATTCTTCACAAAATGCCTCTAGATCTTTTTTATCAGGTACAAATTAATTAAATGTTTCTAACAATACTAAATGCATTAACAATTATCCCATCAAGATATAAGCATTTTACTAAAGCTTGCATAATTTTCACCAGCAGTTAATTTTAGCTTTATTCTATCAAATTGCTAATATCTCTATCAATTTGCTATAAAATGTCTTTGGACAACTTTTAGTATATGTAGATTGATTAGGCAATTCTAATAATACCCAACATTTCAAGTCTTCTTATTGAAATATGCATATTTTATTGTCAAGGTGTGTATACTCAATTGATGGCCTTGCACAGCCACAACTGCATTTAGCACCAGATTATCTAATTAATGATGCAATTATATTTTTAATAATTTCATCAGATCTATAGTAATTGCCTTAATTTATTATCAATGGCAATGTTTACAGCTTTAGTAATTAATTATTTAAGATAAATTACCTAATTTTCAGAGATCTGAGCATAGCTACAAGATTGATTCAGATATGAAGTAGATTAAAATACTAATAAGCTGATTTCTCAACATCTAAGCTATCAATAAGGCCAATTTAACATAATTAAAAAAGGGCTTTTTAAGACAGTTGTGGATATATTATTTACCTACAGTTTTTGGCAGAACTGCTTATAGTTTTCAG
The DNA here is from genome assembly GCA_003313675.1 of Termitomyces heimii. Classification (NCBI taxonomy): domain Eukaryota; kingdom Fungi; phylum Basidiomycota; class Agaricomycetes; order Agaricales; family Lyophyllaceae; genus Termitomyces; species Termitomyces heimii. The sequence continues at coordinate 97,633 of QLON01000526.1, read as the reverse complement.
CAGAAGTCTATTTTATACAAATTTTTTAATGATCAATAACTTTGTCTTGTCTTATTATTAAGACAAATATATTATTATAAAAGGAAATATAGAAAGAAAAGGCATGTATCTTAGTATATAATATTTAGTGCATAAGTTGCCTTTATTAAATCTTATTAACACATTCTTTAAAATGGCACTACCTTTTTTTGCAGCTCTTATAGCTATATTATTTTGCATTCACCCACCCACACTTAAATGTATAATAAACATTTATACTATACTACTATAATAATAAGTTTCTTTTATTCTATTATTGCATATCTTATTTTATCTGCATTAAGAGTTCAAATTTCTCAGTGCAGATGATTCAGAGTATTTATATAATGTGATTGCCACTTGCTCATAATCAGACATTGTGTGAAATAAAAAAACAAATAGAATTACTTAATGCTATTTAGTGTAAAATTAAAGTGAAATTGAAATTTCCATTTTTTTTTGCAAAATTATTGCATGTATCAAAGCACAAATAAAGAACATTAGAAAGATTAGTCAAGGACATAATTAAAACATCTTTATTAAACCCAAAATCAGAATGTTTAGTAAAATAATACCTTAGTATAAAGAACTACATGCTTACTTGTTATCTTGTTGATGCAAAATTAGGTTATTTGGATCAGTTTGAATAGAGGCAATTACAAATGAATCAGCTTTCATTAAGTTCTGGGGCTAAATTACACTTCACAAAGTACTTTTATAAAATATATAGGTGGGTAATAGAGTCTATTGAGTTTTCAGTCAATGCAACCTTAGTTACACCAAAAGAAGGTCCAAAAGCATATTAAACTATTGACCTGAAGTATACTATTGCCTTGGGCCTAAGATATCCACTCCCTGGAGATTCTGAGTGTAGGCAATCAGCAACTTGCTGAATGTTATAGAATCCCTCTCTATTTATGTTATTTCCCCTCCCTGTAATGCATGACCTTTTCCAGTTATTCTGAGTTATTTTCTGGTTATTGGGCCTCCATTTTTTGGTTCCAAGAGACTTAGTATAAATTTTTCTGGCCAAGAAAGGATCCTTTAATGTTTTCAGTGCTCTGATTCTGTAAACCATTTTTTTAAATGCCTTTGGACCTTTTTTATCAGGTGCGGATTGATCAACCCTTTCCAGCAATACCAAACACAATAGGGTTTGGTGGCCTTCCCATTGAGATATAGGCATTTTACCAACACCTACTCAATTTTCCTTAACAACTAAATTTAGCTTTTCCCATCAAATTGCTGATCCCTCTACCAGTTTTCCATGGAATGCCTTTGAACAACTTTTATTGTGTGCAGCTTGATTAGGTAATCAAAATGATACCCAATATGTAGGGGTTCACCTATAGTTCCACTGAGATATGCCCATTTTATTCTTAAGAGATGATGCTAAATTGATGGCCTGGCACAGCCACAATGCCATTTAGCAGTAGATTATCTTATCAGTTGATGTGATCATATCTCTGATGATGCCATCAGATGCCATCAAATCTGTAGTAATTGCCTTAATTTGTCATTAGTGCATCAACTAACAGCTTTGTTAAAAATGCTCAAGGTTTACATAAGATAAATCACCTGATCTCCAGAACCTGAGCAGGGTCACATGATAGATTTGGGTGTGCATTGGTTTGAAATACTGATAAGCTGACTTCTCAGCATCTAGGCTACCAATAAGGCTGATTTAACCTGGGTTGGAGAGGGAATTTTAAAGTAGTTCTGGCTATGTCATTTGCCTACAGTTTTCAGCAGAAGTCTATATTTATTTAGACTTTTTAATAATCAATAACTTTGTCATATCTCATAGTTTGAGACTGACATATCATTGTATTGACCTAATTACTATTATTTTCCATCTTTTTCTATTTATTTCATGGCAATATAGTTTTCCTTCACAACTAAGTTAATATTTTATAGCACTATAAGATGCCTACTATTGATAGGTCATATATTATAGAAAGTGATTTAAAAAAGTGGTGCTAAAAGTCTCATGCATATTATAATATCTTACTTTTCTTCTCTTAATCCTCTATATTTAGATTAGCTCAGTGCTAATTAATGCTTATCAATTACCTTTCTTTGCATCAACATCAGATTTGTAAAGGCTTCTAGTTACTTAAGTTTCTATAAGTTCTGGTTGAGTAAGTGTGTCAAGATTAAATGTAATTGCTAAACTCTCATTATTTTATCTTGTATTAATAGTAAGCTTATTAGTAAATTATTGGAATGCTCTGCCCCATTACAAACTGAAAATGCATAAAACAATAGCTAACTCCCAAATTCACTATTGCATAGGTATCTACTAGTTCTGGAGCAGTTAAAGAAGGGTGTAAAATGCTTAGAGTAACTGAAAGTTCTAGTATTGAGTAAGAAAAGTGAAATGTCCTAATATGAATTACTGCTATCCACTAAAACCTCACCATTGCAAAAGTAGAATCATGTAAAGCAATTCTATTAGTAAAATCAAATATACAATGCTTACTGATTGTTTATACAGCAATTATGCAGGACAACCCTATATAAAACTCAACTTTGACTCCTCCTTTCATTCTTGAATGCTTTTAAAACTGCTGCTTTGCAAGAAATTAGCTACAGTAAACAGTTAACTAAGAAGTGCTCCATTTTACTGCATTTAAAATACTTTTTTTTTGAAGTATAATTTGCTCTATTGATGTTTATGGTTTCGAAGTTCTTTAATATAAAAAGTGGAGCTATACATGGTGCTGGCATAAAATTGAGTGCCACTGCTAGCTGAAATGACTTGGATATAATCATGCTATGCTATTAGTCCTTTTTTCTAGCTGCAATGTCCACTAATTTACTCTTTTTCTATAGTTTTAATATCTGACTACTACTAATTTAATCATTAGACTTCTCCAAGCTCTCCATTCCTGATAATTAACCATGCTCAGCTTCTTTGACAAAGCCAGATCACTCTTAACACCAGATAGATACTACTTTATAAAATTACTCTGCAACTCCTAACCATTATCTAACTATACCAAGGCCCAATTTTCTCTAGTGCATAATCATTCCCAAAATCCAAAACATCTTGCAAATACTTAGGTAGTGGCTCCATAGTCAATATAATAGTTTTGATATTAGCTTTGCCCATATATCTCTAGGTTTCTTTCTATTCTCTGCCTTTTCTATCTTATCTCTTGCTCTAATTTTATTCTAAACATCTCTACATTAGTTTTGTTTCTTCTCTCAAGCCTTTTCCATCTTTGCCTCATCTTATCTATTATCTTTAGCTCTTTTTCTATCCTATTCTCTCTTTTAATTCTCCCTCTTTCTTGATTCAACTCAATTCTAATCTCCAATTTCCTAGCCCTTTTCCCATTATCATTCTATTATCTTATTAATAAGCTTCTGAATCAGCAGGACTTGATGATATCTTGATAGAACATCTATTAAATCCTATTATATTTAATATTGCTGAAGAGATCTAATTAATTTATACTTAATAAAAAAGATTTGGAGGCATTTTGTGAAGAATTGAGAGAAATATTAACAATATATAGAATTAGAGCATTAAAAACAATGAAAGACCCTCTTTTGGCCAGAAAAATCTATACCAAGTCTCTTAGAACTGGAAAATGAAGGCCCAATAGCTAGAAAATAGTTCAGAAATAATTGAAAAATCCTCATATATCACAAGGAGAAGGAATAATATAAATAGAGGGAGAATTGTATAATATAGGGCAAGTTGCTAATTGTCTGTGCTCAGAATTTCCAAGAGGCAATCCAGGAGTTTTATGCTAATCAAGAGGCACATGAAAAGAGAAGGCACAGAGGGCATTAAAAATAATAAGATTTTTTGTTTCTTTTTCTTCTTCTATTAGTTTTTTGTGTTTTCTTATTGTCATCCTTATAAGCAGCATGCTTTTTATCAAGGAGAAGGCAAGTATCATCATATAATATATATATCCATAGGAATCACTATTGTTATGGTTATGTAACTATAAACACAACATGGATATGATAAAAGAATGTCTTAAATGTATATAAGGAAGGTCATAGTTAATGCAAATAAGCAATGATGAAATTTTAACTTAGTATTCATGCAAAAACTGAAATTCAACTGAAGTTCAACATAGAAAATTTATTATGTATCATATAGATAGAATAATTGTTATTATGCTTACTTAGAATTCAATATAAAAAGTTAAACTCTATATGGGTGGATATAAATGTAAAAACTACTATTTTTTGTGACTATTAGTGATTGTAAGTCTAATGATGAGATGACAATCAAGAAACTCTTGCATATAAATGCAGATATCACTTTTGTCACTTCCACTTGATAAGATTGTTGCTTTTCAACTAACTCTCAGTACATATTGAAACTTTTCAAATGCTTTATGTAGCAGGGCTTTTGTGAAAATGTTAGCTATCATATCTTTTATAGAGTAATAAATAAGGTCAATTTTCTTTCTTTTGATATGCTCATATAAGAAATGATGCTGAATATCAATATGCTTTGATCAAGAGTGTGCAATGGAATTTTGAGCCAATGCTATGCAGCTCTGGTTATCTGCATAAATGATTGTAGCATGAAGTTGGAGATATTTGAGGTCTTCAAGAAGTGTGCAAAGGCAGATAGTTTCTTTAATAGCATTTGATGCTGCTATATACTTGGCTTTAACTATTAATAGGGTGACTATAAGTTGCTTTTTAGCTGACCACAACACAAATCCTCCTGCCACATCAAATATGAAGCCACCAATGGAATAGCACAAATTAATATCTTGTGCCTAGTTGAAGTTTGTTTAGCCAATGAGATCAACTTCCTTACTTTCACTTCTTCCAAACACCAGTGCCAAATTGGTAGTGCCTTTCAGATATTGTAAATGCATTTTATAGCTTCAAAGTAAGCTTTCCCAGAGTTGCTGCCATATTGTGCAATGATTCTAACAAAGTATTAGATATCAGGCTACATTTTAGTAGCATATAGTAATGCACTAATAATTTTAAGGTATTTTAATCTATTTGTGAATTTTAGATATTCCAAACATTCATTTTCATTTTGGAAGGACTGTGAAGTTGATAAAGGTTGTTTAGCAGTGGAGGATATCAAAACTGATGTGCATTCTGACATGCCAAATTGTGCTAAAACTTGGTAAATATACATGATTTAATTGAGAAAAATGGTGTATGATGGCCTGCTTCATTTGACTTGAATGCCCAAAATGTACTTTAGTTTCTCTAAATTAGATATCTCAAATTTAGCAGACAGTTCAGCCTTAAACTTTTGCAGAATAGCAAGATCTTTTATAGTAAGAGCCATGTCATTGATATATACTAAGATTAACACTATAATTTTATCACCTTTCCTCAGGATGTAGAAGCAGTCATCTGCCTGGCTTTTTACAAAGCTAGCTTTTGACATTACCTCATCAAGCTTGGTCTTCCACTGCTGTCCAGCCTATTTAAGCTCATAGAAGGGCTCCTTTAATCTTAGGTAACTACAAGTTTTCCCTTTGATGGTTACTTCATTGAAAATGTTCATGTAAATTTCTTCTTCAAGGTTTTCACAAAGATAAACTGCAACAACATTAACTTAATGCAGCTCCCAGTCCTTGCAGGCAATAACAGATAATAGGGTTTATAGAGTGGTGAATTTAGTGATAAAGAAGAAGGTTTCAGTGAAGTCTTGATCATAAACTTGCAAGAAGCCCATTATAACAATTCAAGCTTTGTACTTAGAGATGTTCCTATTGCTATCATGCTTCACACAGAATACAATGCAACTTCCAACAGCTTTCCAACTTTCAGAGAGTATCAGAACTCATTCAAAGGTGCCAGTCTTCTGCAAAGTCTTATACTTAGTTGCAATTGCCTCCTCTTACTGCTTTGAGCAAATGAAAGTCATAGCTTCACTGTAAGTTTTTAGTTCTTCCTTTTCAAATGCAATGTAAGCCCTATGATAGCTATTACACTCTCTTTCAGATCACTCATCATTTGCAGCTACAACACTATATTGCTTAACTTGGTGGCAGGTATACATGAGGTGGTCTCTTAGAAGTATGTTAATCTATTTTGAGGTTTTTGGTACTGCAAAAACTGTCAGGTTCTGCTGATTCGGGGGCTTTCTGGAAAAGCAATGCCTTTACAAGGCGGACTTGATCTATGAATACCCGGGTGTCTAGAACTCTGGGGTTAAGGCTCTGGGGTTCAAGACACAGATAGGGAGGGTGGTCCTGGGGAAATGGAACTTGATCCAGGGGTTTCGGGTGTTTTGTGGAGGCTGAGAGTTGGCAGGAGTCGAGTCAGAACCAGAGGTTCTAAGACGAGACCTGGTTAGCAAATTAAGAGTCGCGAAGTGCATACCAAACTTAGAGCATGCGATTATTCTGGCATGCTAGTCAAAGCATGCCAGTCAATGTGTACCAGTCAAACAAAGGGCATGCAACAATTCAGGTAATATCAAGACTAACAAATACAGCAGTGAACTACGCTATAAGTACTACGGGGTCGGGTTTCGGAGTTCTGGGGTGTCTGGGATAGTTTCCGGAAGGCATTGAGTAGCGGGCTGGGACTGTATACTGGGATTGCACATGTGGGGTGTGCGATCAGTTGGCATGGGGGGATCGTGATGCGTGATGGCTGGAAGTGGGTAGTGTAATCCAGCGGTTGATGGTGGTCGATCCCAGGGTCCATGAAGCAGGGTTTCCAGGGGGTTGGCTGATGGCAGTTGTGATGCAAGTTGATGGTGGCGTCGGTAGTTGCGGGGGTGGGGCATGTTGTGGAGAGGGTCCTGGGTGGGGTTCCAGGGTTGTTCTGGTGGACTCCAGAAGGGGTCGTGACAAAAACTAGCATGGATTCAGCAACAATAGGAGATACTTTGGGGGGCAGAATTTTTGTGAGGCTTAGTGTTGAGATCATGGGCATGAATGCTAGAGGGGTGATAGTATTAATCATGCTTTCTGGGACTAATGCCACTAAGTCTTCTACAGATAGTGAGTTGCCTCATGCTTTAAATTTGGCTAAATCCTTGGAACTTTTGTCCTTTACAAAATGTATGTTTCTAGCTGTGATTAATTTGCCTATTTTAGTGTTTTCAAGTCTGTAGCCCTTGGTTTTATTGGTCCACCAACCAATTATGTGGCATTTGACTAATGTAACCTCTAACTTTCCTCCTCAAAGCTTCTTAGGAATATTGGCATATGCAATGGACCCAAATATTGATAAATGAGACATATCAGATTTTCAGCCTGTCTAGGCTTCTTATGGCACAATGCCATTCAGAGCAGATGTTGGTGAGCAACTTCAAATGTGAATTGCATATATAAATGCCTTGCCTCAGTAATGCAGGTTCATTCTTGCTTAATGCAGCATCTAATGTATTATTTCAAAGAGCACAGCAATGGCTCTCTCAGCTATCCTGTTTTGCTCTAGTGTGTAAGGAACTGTTGTCTCATAAATAACTCCATTGCAATAACAAAATCAGTGAGCAGTCCTTTCAGGAACTCAGTTCCAACATCTGAATGCATCTGTTTTAATTTTAACTCAGATTGCCTCTTCAGAATTGCAATAATGTCTTGCAGTGCAACACTTGCCTCACTTTGCAGTTTGAGCAGCTAACCGACTATAAACCAAGAGCTGACTTGAACAATGACTAAGGCATAATGCATCCCTATCCATATCTCAATGGACATTGGACCAGTAAGATTAACTATAACAAGGCCCATTTTTTCATGGATTGTGGTGCTTGCCCAAGGGAGAGGTGTTTGATGTGACTTGCCAAGGGTGCAACCTTTGCAAATATAGTTATAGGTAGAGGGAGATGTAATGGTAAGTCCTGTTACCATGTCCTTCTATTATATTTCTCTAATTGCATCATGGTTTAAGTGGGCAAAGTGGCAATATTACAATCAGAGGCTCCCACTTGCAACATAAGCACACTTAGCTTTGATTGAAACACAGGAAATATGATACAAGATACTGGTGCTACCCAATAGCAATGCATGAAATAACTCTTTTCCATCTCTCAACATGATTAATCCTCTTTCAGACCCCTCTTTGAAGCTCTTTAAGTAGCACCTTGACATTGTAAGATACTAAAGCTGACAAGGTTGGCAGCAATTTTGGGGATGTAAAGAATATTGACTAAATTTGGAGCCATTAAGCAACTGAGTTTTAAACTTCACAGTTCCACACCCTATGACAAGTATGTTGCAAGTATCCCCAACTGTGATCTAGTTGTCATCTGAACTAGCCATCATGAGTGTGTAGGTAATAAAGAATGATAGATTGAAGAATATGTGTAATGTTGCTCCTGAGTTGATGAGTACATCATCATTGCAGTTCAGTTTTCCTGCCATATACACTTGCCCAGATTTGTGGCAAAGCTTACAAAAGTTGGTTATAGCAAGGTTAGCTGCTCCCAAACTTTTGCTGGCTTTCTTTTTCTTTTTGTCATAAATTCACTTTAGACACTTGTTAATCCAGTGACTAAATTCTTGGCAGTAGTAACATTTATCATCAGCTGCAGGTTTTCAGGCCTTTTTCTTATCTTTGGACTTCTTTGAGGCAAGCAAAGCTGTTTCACTCTCTTTCTCATGGAATCAGTGATTGTATTCAGCCTAGAGTCTGATTGATACATTTTTGGGAGTGAGTTGTTCCATTCCAAATAGTTAAATCTTGATGAGATCCCATTACAAAGTGTGTGGTAAAGAAAGGATAAGTATGCAGGCAACATGGATGTCTAGGAGTTCTTCACCAGCAGTGGTGATCTTGTTCTTGATATCAAGCATAGCAGCAATATAATCAGCCATATTAGTTCCATTTAGGAAAACGTTTAATAATGTTTATTTTTGCCTTGTACTGTTCACTCAACCATCCTGCGGGGGTTTAACGCCCTCACGCCTACAATGAAATTTTGATATAAATGGCTCTTTCGGCAAACAACACGAATTCGAGCTTGAGCGCCTGAGCCCTAATACATGCTTTGTTGTATGTTATTCCTGAACAGGCAAGAGAAGGTATTCGAACACCCTGTTCATGTTCAGATTGCTTGGCATCAGTTATTCGAATTATATGATACCATAATCATCGAATTGCTTCCCGCATGCATGTCAGAATTGCCCGACAATTACACAGCTAATGGAGTAGCGAAATTTATTTAATTGTAAGAGGTTAGTCTTGTGAGAGGGGAGTTTTGGTCTGATAATACATCAACACGAGTGCACCGTTCCTCCGTAGTCAAATCAACTTCGATAGCACATCAGCAAGTTAGTTGAAAAGAAAGTGGTCAAGCATCAACTTCGATCCAATCAGATGCGTCATCCACAACATTGGACTGCTCAAAGAATGTATAATCGCCCTCACGAGCGATGACAATGAAGTCATCGATGTCCTCCGAGTTGACGTCGGTGCCGTGAACGAGGACGGCGGGAATAGAGGGAGTGTTGAGATCAATGGAAACGAACTCAGAGTCTTCGTTGAGAGGCGGGAATGGATTTGTAGATGTAGCAGTTGGTGTATCAATGGGTATATCGACCCCATCCTCAATGGGGAAGGATAGAGGTTGGACGAGGCTCAGCGCAGGCTGCGCAGGGCCAGTAATGGGCTCGAGAGACTCCTTGCTCAGAGCCTGGGTCCTCCACTGACTCTTGACCTCCTTCTCTAATTCTTCCAAAGTTGCATACCTGCAGTCATGCCGAGGATAAATTAGATGACCGTCTATTGCTCCAGTAGTAATGGAGGGAAGAGGGTTACGTTCAGTGGGAGCGATTATTTCTCCAACAATAGCGCGTGACTCATTGGAGGAGAAAGTGATTCTGCTGGCACTAGCGTCAGTACTCGGGGTAGCAGTGTAAAGCCCTTGAAGGCGAGGGGTAAGAGTATCCTTGTTGTGCTCGGTAGCCCGTATTAAAATCTGGTTTAGAAATCGGGCAGGTTTGACTCGCGTTCCTCGAGCCCTAATGTATCGCTCACGGAAGGTAGGGTCGAGCGATGTGAAAGCAGATGGAGAAAAGGCAGAAGCAGGGTACCCGCGGAAGAACATGTCTGTGAGCCGCAACCTTGACGCAGATGGAATTGCGAGAAAGTACCATCCTGGTGATCGAATCAGTGTTTATGAACTGCAGCAAGCTAGACCCCCAGTAATGTGCTCCGCCGCGCGCGTGAAGCTCGAGGCAACATTTGGTAACAGACCGATGATCGAACCTACTTCTTCTAAAAAAAAAATGAAGGCCTGCACATAAAGGTCCCAGTTTGGATGTTCCGGAGGAAAACACTCTATTTACACGCGTGTCTGTTTTTGTTCATCGTTGTTGTTAGGCACGTCCTGCAGCCATCATAGACATGCCAAGCATTGCTAAATTCCATAAGAACATTATCATCAGACATTCGAAACCTTGTAGACTCCCTCATACCCTTAGAACTGCTCCCTCTTCAGTATCTGCAAAAACTCTAGGAACATTAGAATGTACAAAGGGTGTGATTTGATAAATATTCTGACGAAACCTGTAGCAAATATTTTCGGAGATTTCATGAGATGGCGGCAGAGCAAGAGGTGACTATGTGACTCGTGACTCGACCATCAATAGCAGGGTTTCCAGATGGAAGTGTTATCGGAGATAGAGTGTCCCATAGTTGAGGCTTTCCTATCCTGTAGGTATTCCGAGATCTCGCAATTGCTTGTTCATTGTTGGCTGTGAAGGTAAATAGTACCAGCTTCAGGTGTGGATCTTGCTCGAGGTTTGACTGATTTTTTGAGAACAAAGGAGCCTTGTAACATTTTCGAGGAGCAGTAGGCACGATACCAAAGCTAAGAAAGCATATATGGCAACCAGAAAATTCGGAAACGCGAAAAAACGACGACAACAACGAAAACAAGCACGCATGTAAGGTTGAGGGCACGTCCTCATCTCATATCAACATGGGAAGCGTGGATATTGCGTGACAAATAATTGACTATTTCTGTTTACAGCACGACGTGTTACATAACAACAACACACTGATTTCTGCTATTTTGACTTCTGACAAATGTACATTAGGCTTTGATCAAAGGTTCCCAGAAGTTAGAAATATTAAAACTTGATTACTTATTGAGGAGAAGTCTTCGTAAAAATGGATTTTTGGTGTAAGTCCTTGCTCTTCTTTTGCGTTTCAGACTTGTTACTTGGGTTGCTCTTGTTTAATTTGTTCATTGCGTGTGTTCTGTTGCGGTCAATCAGTGATGTTGACGTCAGGCTAATTATGTTCGGGCTGTCCCAAACTCCATTCATAACAGAACTACTACTCTACCTGCCATCAAGACGAAATGACCACTTCCACCGATGCTCATTCACACACGGACGCTCAGCCTCCTTCGTTCCAGCCTGTCAACTCAATCGAACTTTTCTCGACAGAGAACAGCAATATCACGAGTGTCAGCGTTTACTCTGGCCGCGCCGAGATTACCCGCGTCTTCAAGTTCGAAGTGAAGACAGGGCAGAACCAAGTGACTATCAACGGACTGCCCAACGTCTTGGATCAGGATTCCCTTAGGTGATTCCAGCCGCTGGCTTCTTGCGACACGTCTTACCTTCGTTGGATGCAGGGTCGAGGGCAGAGGAGCAGCGACCATCCACGACGTCACTGTATCCAACATCGATCGCCCACAATCGTCTGCAACGTCATCGACGATCAAGGAACTCACGTCCAAGAGGGAGAAGACCTTCAAGGCGCTTGAACGATGCAAGACGGCGATTTCCTCTCTCGAGTCGTACTTGGCGACGATGGACGTCAAAACTATTGACGTGGGGTCCGTGCGACAAGTGGTGAAAGCGTATGACGCGACTGCTGAGGAACTAGATAACCGCGTGTTAGAACTGGAGGCACAGCTAGATGAGATTGAACAGGAGATTGACAAAGAGCACGTTAACCTCAATGGGCCGAAACCAAACGACAAGCTGAGAAAACGCGTGGTCATCGGTGTATTCGCAGACGTAGAACGCGAGGTTGAAATCGTCTTGATCTACGGTAAGTCCTGGAGCCAATGTCCAAACGAACACATAATGACGACCAAATGCCATTCGAAGCTGTTCACGGAGCATCGTGGAGTGCAGGCTACGACATCCGCGTCGATACACAGACGTACGAAGAGCCCGTGACACTCGTCTACAAAGCCTCAATCACACAACAAACAGGCGAGGTGCGTCTCCTGTCCTCTGACGTCGGTACTCACAAACCCATCTCAGGACTGGACCGACATCCCGCTGACCCTCGAGACCGCAACGCCCACCTTTGGGCTCAACGTCCCCAAACTCGATCCCTGGAACCTCTCAATCTACAGACCCGCCCCTCCCGTACCCACATACCCCGTCCCACCTGCCGCACCTCCACCCGCACGTGCGTTACCTATGGCACGCAAGGCTGCCGTCGAGTCCCCCATTATCGCGCACCAACCCGTACCTGGATTCATCCCGCCGATGCCCCTTCGCGGTCTGGACGTCGTTCCATCTAAGGGCAGGGGCAACGTGAGCGCGACGTTCAAGGTCCCAGGGCTGATCACAATTCCGAGCGACGACGCAGCGCATAACGTCACGATCGCGAAACTGAGCCTGGGCGCCGTGATGTCGTGGGTCTGTGTGCCGAAGAAGGATGTAAAGGTGCATTTGAGTGTATGTCATTCGTTCGTTTGCCTTGATGCATCGGAGGTGATGTGATGATGTTTTTTTCTACTCTTTGTGCAGGCAAAGATCAAGAATGCGTCGCAGTATACTTTGTTAAGCGGTACAGGCAGCGTCTACGTCGATGGGAGCTTCATCTCCCGCTCCGAAGTGCCCGGCGTGAGTCCAGAAGAAAGCTTCGACTGTCCTCTCGGGTACGCTTCTCCCCTCCCATCCTACTCTCCAAATTAACTTGACACGCACCCAAAATACAGCCTCGATCCCTCAATCCGCGTACTCTACCACCCGATACTTAAAACTAAATCCGAAAGCGGGTTCTACACCAAAACCACCACGCACGTCTACACACAAAGTGTCACGGTCTTCAACACCAAATCGACCGGCGTCGAGCGCGTGCGCGTGGTGGAGCAGGTGCCTGTGTCGGAGGATGCGCAGGTGCAGGTGAAGCTTCTTAGTCCGCCGCTCGCTGCTGCGCGCAATGCAAAAGAGAGAGAGGAAAGGGAGAGGGAGAGGGAAAAGGGTAAAGACAAGGATAAGGACAAGGGTGGGGATGAAGGCGGTAGGAAGTTGATGAGTGTCGCGGTGTCGAGTGGCGTTAGTGCGATGTGGGAGGGCGCAGTTGCGGTCGGGGGCGAGGGCGATGGTGAGGTCGTCTTGAGGAACGGAAACTTTTGTTGGGTCCTTGCGCTTCCGCCGCAGGGAAGAACGAATTTGGTGCTGAAGTATGAGGTTGGGGTGCCTGCGGGTGCGAATGTCGTTGGGTTGCCTTGAGATGTCGACGGTTTTTTGGGGTTTTGTGGCTGGGAGTGTAGAGGTCTAATCTAAGGTTGGAGTGCTTCAAGATATTAGACTAATAGTTTATACTGTTACTTATACAACTTTTGTGTCGGACTCGGTCCAATATATACGTAACGGATTAGACATACAACTTGACGAACACTTTCCGAGCTCACCAATCAAAAACCATTCTACTGAGCCTTAAATATTAACTGCTAGCTGAATGCCTCGTTGATCAGCCAGAGCAGACATAAATCAAACATTAAACTACGGAATCATCAACGGTTCAATTTTTTACCGTTCATCCGCTCACCATCACTCGTCTGCTCAATTCCAACAAATAACCTTAACCTGCCGATGTACGACCCCTCTAGATCCAGATGTTAGGAGCTGCCACAACGGTCGAGAACGAAGAACGAGTGAACGATTCAATAGAAGCAGCGAGGACGGTAACCCATTTCCAGGCAGGCTCTTCAGGCGACTACCGCGGCTCGTACGAAGCTCTATCCTCTGGACGGTATTGACCTTGCAGACCAGGCTTTGTGTAAGTAAAAATGTTGCGAGAAGGGGTTTGTATACACAGGTCGTCGAGTGATGCAGTGCACACTTTACTCTTGCAGAATCGTACAGGTCCTTCAGTCTGTCACTAGGAGAAGCAAGGTGACTCTCATCATGTACTTTCAAGCTCGTCAGTCAAGTAGATAGACAAGTTTCTTTTCCTCTGCCGTGGTAAGAACGTTTGCCTCCTCGTAGGATATTATCCTCCGTCAGAAGCGTCGCTCACTAGCTATTACCAACAAACAAACAAAGATAACACTCCTGATTCTAACATCTTCATTGACTTCGACTTCTACAACTGTATGCGTCGTTGTTGTGAATCCGTCCCTTTCGGGCTTTATTTCAAGGGAAGGTATACATGGGTATTGTATGTCATCCACCCTACAGTATTTCGGCTTACTTACGGACACTCCTACTAGTTCTCCGGCCAGACCGCTCTTCAACAGTGCCGTCGTATTACAAGTCTGCACAGTATTTCTGGATAGAATTGTATTCGACAAACTGGGTTTATTTACTGCGCTCTGCATGCGGGGTTTATATCATCGTCTGGTTGTTGTCGTCGGTTGAGTTTGTTCTCTGCTTCCCAGTCTTCAGTTTCTTGATTCTAAGCGCTAAGCCGCTTGCAGTTGTACATCTGCGGGTGGGTAACACTTACTAGAATGCGCTTGGGACATCCTTGGTTAACACCCCCCCCCCCCTTC
>QLON01000526.1:2513-82922 GCA_003313675.1 Termitomyces heimii | reverse complement strand
CTCCTGTTCGGCCGATGGACTTTCCATGCTATGTGTTCCTGCTCTGTTTTTGCTCATGAAGAAGTAAGTCTAGGCTGCAGAGTAGATAGACATAACACGTAACACTCGCCAAAGTTACAAGAAGTCGTTTCTCCGGACTCGGACTCGGTCCTCGAATGTCCTCTGCTTGGTTCTGCACCCTGTGTCTTTTTTGTCTCTGGTGGTTATAATGACGTTTCATCTATCAAGTCCACTCTTAACATGCTGTAAAGTTCTTCAGATTGTCTTGATGATTGCTCGTTGACCATAAACATCAAAGGTATGTCAAATCCAGAAGGACTGGACTAGAAAAGTGCATGTAAAAAGGAGGTCAGGACAACAGTTTGCTCACCCAGAGAATGCACCTACACCAGGAGATGGATCAATTATGATTAAGACCCCTGACCTCGTGAATGTCGCAACAATGGAGGAAAATGGGCATTTAGTGGTGCTTGCACAATTGCTTGCTTTGATATGCGAGATGAACCCTAAACATGGGAGGATGTCCTAGAACCACCAGATGTAGATTGATGGAGAGAAACATATGAAGAACTTAGGTAACTACAAGATATGAGGGTATACAATCTGATCCCACCAGACCATGGTCATAAAGTATGAAAAGGTCACCCTGTATTCAAGGTTAAATGTGATGAGAGTGGAAAGCCAGTAAGGTACAAAGTGTGTCTTCCATTTCAAAGTTTGTAGAAGGGACTACACAGGAAACAACCCTCATTGACAGCTGTATGGATCTTGGTGAATACTCTAGCATCTTGCTGCTTTGAAGGGTTGGGATCAACTTGGATTGATGTCAAGAGGGCCTTCTTATACAGACTACTTCCTGATGATGAGGTACAGTACAAGAGACAGCCTGAAGGGTTTGGAGAACCCTAATAAGGATAATTGGGTTTCGTGCTTGATCCGGAGACTCTACAGCATGAAACAGGCCAGATAAATGGCTGTGCTTTTGAAAGCGCAGAAGAGTACATTGATTTTTTACACTGCTTAGAGGTATTGGATACGATGATGTTTTTTTCACAGGCAACCCCATACTCTGTGATAATAATGAAGCCATTAAGATATCTGAAGATCCCATGCTACACCACGTAAAACATGTGGATATTTAAATTCCACCATGAGCATGTACATTTTACCAACATTTGCATCTGCTACGTCAAAACAAAACTGCTCGCCACCCCGCTAGACAGAGATGCACACCTCAGAGCGATCATTTATACTAATTGTCCATCTCGACATCTGTACTGACCATGTCGAAGCAAGCCTATACCGATTCAGATGCTGTGCCTTAAAATCTCAACTCTGGTCCTTGATGGACATTGGAGTGGATTTCTCTGGAAAAGTTGTACTATCATTGTACTATCAATAAGTGTTTCGGTTACTTGGTGTGGATGATCTCCGTTATTTAAGTTATCTGTCCTTTTTCCTGCATCTAGTGGCAGCATGCTCAAAATCATACATAACCTTCCTGACAGAAGTGCATCAGGTCTCCTATGTTAACAGCTATAACAATTAGGCCTGGGACAGTGAGAAAACCGGGAATACCTCGGGCCATTTTCTTACTGTCATCAAGATATGATGATTACCTTGATGATAGATTATGGATTCTGTTATAGAGGATCAAAATTTCATCTTTACATGCCTTCTTGTCTTCTCATCCACTCCTCCCTCAAGACTTTACAACACCGCCATCTTCCTAGAAAACACGGTCAAAGCACCGTGCGTGACGTTCACACTCTGTATCTGTTTTCATTTCAGATCAGTCTGCCTCAGACAAGAATGTTGAACCTATCAATAATCAATGCTCCAGTCCTAATAGGTAAGTATGTAAAGTCGAGACGATACAATGATTCTCATTTCAGTGTAGCCTTGATGATTGACTCGACGTACGAGCATTGTCCTCATTTTTTGTATTGTTTTTCCGTATACGTAACTTTCACTTAGGCTTTTGGGAATTACATTCTCACAAACTGTTTGTTACTTCCGCATGTATCCCAGCGATAACCGGGTGCTCAAAGGAAGAGTGTGTACTCTCTCAAATTTCTTGATTTATTGACTCGGACCAATTTATTATTCTGACACTTTTGTAAGGAATAGTAATACAACATGCTGTTTATCTGAGTGTTTCAGCATCATAGAGGGCATGCAGGTGGCTTTTGTGTCGTATGGGATACATGAAGACTTCATTATGTACAAGATACCTGAAAAGACATCAAACGTCTTCAACGCCCCTTTGTGAGTCTGATATTATTCATTATCGTGATAATGTCGAACTCCCTATCTTTTAGGGAGGTGCACTGAGTGGCATATTGAGCTCAATGTAAGGTGTCTACTGCGGAAGTTGATACACTTGACAGATTTATATGACAATTACAGTGCGTGATCACTAATCTTCTTCCATGGTCCTCATTGTAAATGACAATTTAGCTGTTCGTGACATCAGCAGTACAGAGGTGCGCTTACACTGCTTTATCAACACTCAAGTTGTCAATGCATTATTGTTTGTGTCAGGTCGTTAATTAGGACCGCTACAACTCAAGTACGACAGGTACGGCGATGCCCCATATGATGTTATGAAAACACCACTAGCACGTGTAATTATCAATGGTTCCAAAGGTGTTGCCCCATCCTGACCCGAGTCCGAGGCAAGTTTTGTATCCGATAAATCTGGCCATGACAATGGCTTGTGATTTATATATTAGCGTATCCCTTGTCTACCTCTTGAGGGATATGCGCCCCGGATTCAGAACGTGGGTTCTGTCATGATCCTGTAAACTTCGCTCAAAGGAAGCATACCCTCAGTTCGCAAAACGCAATCAAGTATCTAGTCTTCTTCAGGTAAGTTTATTAATAATTCTGCGATGAATTGTGCATGAATGAATAATAGTATGAGCATTGGGCTCCTGACAAGCATGAATGCGGCCTGTACACTTCTAGCTGTGAGTAATATTGATGCATACTTAATTGTGCACAGACACTCACCTACTATAGTACTATGTTAATCAAGGGATCCTCAATACTTGTATTTCTTCATTGCAGATTCTCATTAGTCTGCTGACGAGTACTATTGATCAGGTTTTGTCGTGGTCAATGGTAACGGTCCGTGTCTATGTGTTTTCTTGCTGTTACCGCTCACTTCGCGTTTCTACAGTCTATTTTAACTCAATGCTGGAAAGTGTGATTGGTATTTTGTTCAATTTAATCTTTCATCGCATCCTTATCTGATTTATTCTAGGTAACGTAGCAATTTTGTTTTTTTCTTTCAATACGGATTTTCTTTCAAATAACTATGAGTCCTCAGGCTCAACTCTCGTACCAGAGTTTTGCAAGATGCTTGTACAGACTGAGATCAGGGATACAAATTTTCTTGAGGAATATGAGGACTTTTTCCTCAGGAACACCACAGGTAACTCGTCATAAATCATTCCACTTCTGTTTTCTTCTTGTTGACTTTCAGGCTATGTATGATTGATAAAGATAAACATACTAAATGACGACGCGGTGGAGAGTATGAGGTCAATCGGAGACTTCTTTAACATCTAATCTATACAATTATTAACGTGGAAGCGGACACCCCGCGCAGCCTCACTACATCGTAACAATGTGGATCGAATAGAGTATGATTCAGATTCCTCCGCTTACGGTTGCCTAACATATATATGCCGCCTGAATAAAGTCTGTAGCACATCATAGAAAACGCGATCAGCATAGCGTGTCGCAGTGTTATCAATGAATAATTTATTACAGATCTTCAAACAAAAGGATGTATTCTGAATAAGTGACACAATATTTGTAGAGGAAGTAGATATACTTGAAAATTCGAACGAAAGGATGGTTTGAACTTTGTGTTTTAGACAATATACTTGGTCGATAGGTAAACGACTTTATTAGTGGCCTAGCTACGCGTTTTAGACAATATACTGGTACTGAACTAGTAAGGTTCTACTCGGATTAAAGGGAGTATGCATACCTCAGTCGACAGGTAAACGACTGAGGTACTTTCCCTTCCGTCTCCGATCCGTATCCAATGAACTGTATAGTTTTCCTATTTTTCAACTGCTTCCCTCTGCGACACACTCCTCATGTGGGTCACTTGGCCTCGTCGCGTCGCGTGCCGCAACCACTTTGAGAATAGGAGGTTTATATAACTTGTTTTTCTAAGTAAAATAATCCAATTTCCTGGTTCCCTTTTCTCTTTTTCTATACTATCCACTTCATTTATAGTTCTATTCTCTCCTTTATTTCCCACAATTTCCTTGGTGCTTAACTCTGGCACTAACTCCAGCCCTCTGTGTAAGTCTCCCTTTTCAGCAAGAGACAACTAGTAGGTTCCTGCTCAACAGAGTGAGCCCCTGGGTCAGTGGAACCTGACAGTTTTCTACTGGTGATAGCTGCCACTTTCTTCAGCTTAGGATGCATACCTGCATCTCATTTCATCTACAGGAGTAACTCCATGTGCTCCTTTGAACATTACTCCTTGGTCATCAATCAACAAGTCTCTTTCTGCAGCCATATCTGCATTCCATATTTTTTAGTAGCTGACTCTGTCAGCCTGTCACACCACCATAGGCACTTTGCTTAGAGCCATGCTGCTCTTTACCACTTTCTCTTCAAAATGTACTGGAGTAGCTACTTCTAACTTATTTCTTGGAGACTCAGTTTCCTCTTTCACCTGAGACACCTGCTCAGAAAGCTTCATCAATGTTGATGAGTTTACTGTCAACACAGGATAGGATAATGAGAGTTTAGCAATCACATTTAATCTTGGTGTGCTTAGTCAACCAGGATTTGTAGGAACCCAAGTGACTAAAAGCCTTTATGAGCTTGAAGTTAGTGCAAAAAAAGGAAGTTGACAAGCAATAATTGATGCTGAGCTAATCTAAATATGGAGAATAAAGAAATGAGAAGTAGGTCATTGTAATAGGTGTGAAGCCTTTAGTGCCACCTTTTTAAACCACTTTCTGTGGTGCATAACTTATTAAGGGCAAATATCTTCTAGTGCTACAAAACAATGACTAATTTGGGAAGAACAAACTTTGTTCCAACAAACTGAACAGAAAAAGATGAGAAATGATATTGGCAGGTCAATAACTTTGCTATTTATAGCATAATAAAGTGAAAGCAATTAATTAGATTGTATGAGGTATATAAGTTGAGAAAAGAAAAAGAATGATCAGAAAGGAGCAGGAAAGCATAAGAAGTATATTCTTGGAGGGCACTAAATATGTAGCAAGTAGTGTTATTATTCTTAGAACTTAGCAACTGCAATTTTGGAAAATGATGGACTAATAATTTGAATGGTTTTCAAGTATAGTAGTGGAGCAATAGCATATAGTAGCAATCTTAAATAATTTTGTAGTATAATGACCTAGCATATAAGTAGATAGTAGTAGTAGAGAAAAAACAACAAGTTACCTTATAGAACCAATGACCTCAGTGCTAGCACTAAGACCATTAGTAGCAATTAAAAAGCCCATTGCATACTTCATTTTACAATACTCTACATGCCACTTCTTTATTTTGCTTGATTTTCATTCTTCACTGTCTACTCACAGCTCATAATTGTGGCCAACATTACATTTTTATGCTTTGATTTTTGATTATGCTTATAGAGACCAATTACAGATCTCATTCTTTTTTGCCTTAAGATTACCACCAACTTAACAATTTACCCAAGCAGCACTAAATAACTGACTTCCCACTATCTTGAATATACTATTTGATATGTACTGTTATTTAATGACACTGAGATGCAACAAGCCATCTATATGTGCTAAGCTCATTCATTGCCTCAACTACTGATGACTGCACCACCACCACAGCATCAGCCCAATATCACTGACATTACCCCATTAAATTAAAAAATCTACTGGAAACTTATCCAGACTCTCTTCAAGTCATGATGCCTGACTATTTTTTGCATTATTTTATTTACAGTAGCTCTAAAGTGCTTTGCTAAAGTTCTTTTATACTTAGCATAATGTAGCAACTGCATAATTATCTAAGAGTTTGATTGAATCACATCGTATCTACTTTCCACAATCATTCTATATAAATACATATTGCCAGAAATAGCAAGGGCATTCTAATTCCAAATTTGCTCATACCTGGCTATACTTGCCAGAGTCACTGTCAATCCTGCAGACCCTTGCACTTGCTTGCATGCTATATACTGCTAGATTTTCAGCTCAAATATCTGTGCATAAAGTTCTACATACTTTGCAGACTCTCTGTCTGGAATTTTCTGGCCTCTTTGGGACATCATTTCTAAGTGCTTAAGTATGTAAATTAGCAAATGCTGATGAGTCATTGCTTTTAATACTGGATATTTGTCCAGTATCATTTGTAGCTGAACTTTTAGCATTAATTCCACTCTTAATCCCTCATCCTCATTAAACAATACTTTGTTATAAATACTTTCATTCTTGTCCATCTGTGCTAATTTCCTCAACATGGCATACTTTACTCCTTGCACTCTGGGCACTTGCTTTCTATTCACAGTAGCTTTTTCTGCCTCCTCAATCTCTTTTAAGAGCAAATGTAGCTTAGCATGTCCAGTTCTGTACTGGGTTGTGTCAACTGAGGCTTTCTTTACTTGCTACTTGCTACAAAGAGTCCTATAGGCATTCCAAACCCTTCTGGGTGTGAGTAATTGACTATTTCATTACTCTACCTAGGTGGAAGTTGATACCTTGGTGCTGTCTTCACTAGTAGACCTTGATGCTTCAGAAGGTCTTTTAGTTCATAAAATAGGTTGCCCAATGTCATCACATTAATAGATCTTTTTTTCTATATCAAAAGCCTATTATGCATGGCTGTACATGAAGTCTATAACTCAAGAAATTTAATTTAAGCCAGAAGCCAAGTGCTGAGTGTTGAGAGTGAGTAATCCAGTTAAATTATTCAAAAAAATATAACAATGTTATGAGCTTACTGTGCTTTAATCTACAAAATAGAATGTGTTTAACAATTTGGATTGCTTTATCTATGCAGTTAAGACAAAAAACAAGACTGCTTAGCTAATTTGCTAAGCAGTCTGTAAATACAATATTTACATGTGTGTGATGCATACAAGAAATATAATAATTATATAAACATAAGATAAAGTATGAAGGTGCTACTGTCATTACAAGGACACTGGTTTAAATGAATATAGTACTACAGTAGTTCCATTCTTCTAGTGTTAGTCTGTGTACCTGCAAAGAACTAGTTGCAATAGGTTCTTCCCTATATACATAATAAGTATTTTTAGTGGTAAAACTAATTATGCAGTGGAAATGATTATACAGTGGCAGAAGTTGCAGAGTGATTGCTTGGCATGGCATGCATGATAATGTTGGAAGTAATTGTTTGAGCATGAGAATTATTACATAGTAGATTGTCCTGGAGAGATGTTAGTTGCACCAAGGAGGGATTGCATAATTGGGGCTGTTTGGTGATCTCAGTAAATGGCAGAGGTCAGAATGAAAAGAAAAAATGAGGTTAGTGAGGGCCTGTCTTAGAGGTTGTAACTGGGATGACCTTATTATTTATTTAATTTATTTCTTTTCTCTGTTTACCTAGTTGAAACTTTATATACATTTTGATTTACTTTGTGTAACTTTGAAAAAGAGAATTTTATTGCCTGTAACTATGTTAAATCTGTCTATTTACATAAAATTGCATTTTTATACATGATTTATTTAAAAAGTCTCTAGTTTTTGAAAATATAAGATATTAAAAGTGAGGTATATAATTAACCCAATTAATGGATGTATAGACACCTGCATTGGGATTTCTCAAAAGAACAACCATTTGAATCAGTAAAATCAAACGTGCTAGCATATAAAGTAATTTACTTATTTGCACAGATGGAATATACAATTTCCTTGTTAACCAGTGCCACAATTTATGCCTGGGTTGGTATAATTGAGATGAAAGAAGAAGAAAGTTTTGAATATGAGGGAGGCTAATAGCATAAACTGGTAAGCAAGTAATAATTAATGATGATGCATGCTATATTATAACTTCACTTTTGCTTGGAAAGTCAAAATGCCAGGCTAAACAGTGAACAGCTCCAAATATCACTGCAAACACACAAGCAAGGCTGTCTACACTTATGTTTTCTTTTTTACTCAGGGTTCCAAAAGCATAGGTATGGACAGATTTACCTCTTACAACAAGCTTGGAAAATTCTCCAGTTAAAAAGTTAATGATGGTGTAAAAGCTTGTTGAAATGGCTTTTTCAGCAATTAACAAGCTGTGTTGTATAATTTTTACACATCTTGTGCATTTAATCTTAAATTCAGACCAAATACCATGGTGAATAAACATAGCAGTAACAGGCATAGACAGATCCCCTTGGGTTGCACCAAAACTATTTGGCAAAAGTTCATGTTAAGTGTGAAGAATTGCTGGCTGTGGAAAAAGCAAAGAGGGGGAATGATGATTGACATCTATTGAAATACAAGAGCCATTGTGACATAGTGCTTGTGATAATTGACCAGTCATTGGAATGTGAAGGGAAGAGTGGCTATGATTTGGTTCAATGCTATTAGCATCCTCTAATGGCTCCTCATTTATTGTGTTGATAGATGATGAGGTTTCTTGATCTACTACTAGATCTTGAACCATGGTTGGCTCTGGCTGGACATATGTCACATTGAATCTGGAAGCAAGTGCACCAGAGTCAAGATCATTACTTAAAGTAGGGAAACCAGCATCCTGCGTCATCTGTGAATCATGCCGAGTTGGTTCATGATAAGCAGTAACTCTGACTGGGCAATTAACATCAAGAGGCTTGTTCCACCAACAGAAGTATATGATGAAATTCAATATAGCAAAAGCAAGCGTGACCACCTCAAGTTCCGTGATAGCTAGATGCTTGACTGTACGCGCTACAATCTGGAGAACGAACCAAGTGACTTGGAAAACAACCAAAGATTTTGCAAGGACATCTCCCTTGCTTCGATCCTGGATCTCTTCCTTTGAAAGGATGATTTCCCTATTTTCCAGATATGGTTCAATGTCATCTGGGTCCAAGGTAAAAAACTTGTTTGAATCATTGGGTTTGCAAACTTGAAAGCCACCCATAATCGCGAAGAAGCCATGTGTCTGAGTCCATCCATATTCTAAAATGCCATACATAAGCTAAGGCCTCACATATAGGTCGAGTTGGAACAAAAACCTTCATATCTATGCGCCAGTTTGCGAGACGATACCCATTGCCTTAACGCCCATAGGACAATTAGTTCGGGAGCAATCAATGCTAAGACAAAGATCTTGAGGCGGCGTAGTATCGGCCGCTCACCAGGTTCTGCGACGTTGGGATGGATGGAAATCCAGGTACAGGCAAAAATAGTTGTTATACAGCTCCAGATGATGCCCCAAATACTTCTATCATTGCACGATGAGGTAGCAGGTGCCGGGTTGCTCAAAATTGATGATCGATTAGAAAGTTGCTGCAAGGCAAGTGCACAAATCATCGAGAAAATCCGAGACAGAGGACTTCGAGGGCAAGCTGTTGGTGGTGTCTCAAGCCGAAATAGCTGTGGTACTCTTCACAGCCTGTCCTCGAAAAATCGTGTTTGGATTTGTTTGTCCGGTCAATTGTTCTAACCGTTAGGGCGGAGGGCATGGTAATGGCACATGCAGGTTGGGGTCTTTAGAGGCTTCGCAATAGAACAGTGATAGGTCCTAGAATGGAAGGGCTTCCTAGCTACAGTACATTTGATCCTATATATACCTAGCCCAAGCTAAGACAACTTTTGAGTCAACCGGTGTGGTAGGAAAGAGGTTTCTTCACGGAGAGACGGGGTCAGAGTCTGAGGAGGTCGGAGATACGCTACGGATGGAGAATGATTCGAACGGATGAGGTGAGAGATTCGTGCTCTAGTTAGGCTCGAGTTCTGACAGCCAAAGAGTTTCGTCGAAGATATTCGACGCAGTAAACGAGTTCAGTACAGAACCAAATCTGAGAGAAGGATTCGGAGGTCTGAGCGGTACAGTCACAAGTCTGTCTGAATGCGAGACGCCCCAGAGTCTAGTGACGCAAGCCTTCAGACCAAGCGGAACCAGAGTGGTGAAAGACCCAAGAGCTATACGAAGAATCCGAGACGAGCTGGCGAAACGAACGAGAAACGAGACATGAACTCGAGGCTTGAGAAGCGATACCCAAGTTAGGATCACAATGAAGAACACAGGCTCAAGTCAGCTGGCTAGACAAGACTACGAGATGTACGAGACACGAGACGAACGAGACCACGAGAAAGTCGAGAAGGCGAATACGCGAGTAAAGCTTGTACGAGATACGCGGATACGAGTCCACTGGTCAGACGAAGCCACGAGATGCACGATACACGAGAGAATTGAGTCGACGAGAAAGACGAGAACACAAAGCGCCAGAAGTACAAGACGTTCTTTATTCGAAGCGAGAAATATACAGTCTGATTCCTAGGGTAAGATTTTTCTCAATATGCTGTCTCTTCAACCTATTTATACCATTCCCTCTTTGTCTTCCGTAGTGCTCGCCTTTTCTTCTTCTTTCCTCTAAACACGTCAATTGTCAGTTGGTTCTAAAATCCGCGCTTCTTCTTGTTTCCGCTTCTTCGTCCGCGACATTTGTTCCGATCCCCGTTGTTTTCTTCAATTTCAAGACATTCCTTCGAGTCCACTTCTTCCTTGGCTGCGTCATATCCTCGATTCCGCGACATTCCACGAATTTCTCTCCCTCTGATCACGCCAATATTTCCCTTCTTCGACACCTCCTCAATCCCGTCCTGTCTCGACTCGATCCCATCCTCCCTTTCACGATCTCCCCTAGACACGTCATAACTCGATCCCTTCTTCAGTGTTCTATGTTTCTCATCGGCGAAAGCCACCGTATCTTTCCTACCCATTCCGCTACCGTTTCCTTTGATTTCATCACGACGTCATTTTCATTTATCCGCTTTCGTCAGAAGTCACTTTATCTTTACTTTTGTCTTTCTCCCCCACTTCGCTCTAACATCCCTTCTTCCCTCTTCCCTACCACACCGGTCAAATATGGAGCTACCAGAGGATGCCTGATCGAGAAAAGGGGTATTGTGTTACTTGTCATTGTGAGTTTCTCTGAATCTCTCCAGTTGAAAGTTGAACATGGATATTGCTCTTGAGACCAGGTTGGCTCACGACATTATTATCCTGCAGCTGACTTCCTCTCATGATTGATGTTCAAAGTACATCCCGACTTCTCAATACAGAGTCGACCTAAAAAGTCTCCTCTCAACAAGGCCTCAAGGCCTCAAGCTTTGATTTCTGAGCTCGAGTGGTTGCTATATTCGAACCATGTCAGCAAACGTCTGATTACTCTTTGTCGAAATGATCAATATCTGTCGGAGAGGTTGACTCAAGCGTATTGAACAACATACACAAGTACGTTCGCCAACTCGAAGTAGTATTGAAGCCTACATAGGATTACCAATGATGGTTCGTTGACTTCCTCGCAAGAACTTATCTCAACAAACGCGATCATCTTCAAATACGGAAGTTGGCATCTTCTCAAAATGAGGGAAAAACCCCAATCATTCAGACGCAGTATTCGAGCTTCTGTCTTCGATTTCGCACCCAATTTCCTCAAGAACACTCATGTTCTTATTATCATGCTCAAAAGTATGCGTGTAGTGATGCTTGCTAACGACGGGCCGCACATAACCAGCTTCCCGAATCCGAATCTTCTCCATTGATTCATATTCTTTACCCAACTGTCCTTATGACCTTTAAGCTGCCGAGGATTATTTCGAAACCCCATCGCAAGGAAAGACTAGAAGTTGACAGACTCTTCAGAAGCATCGCCAACACCACGACTTCTCTCCCATCCATGCTTCACGCGGCAATCGTCGCCACCGTCCTATGTGCGCTCTTTGCAGGTGTTGAGGCAATTGGCAAAGATTCTTGTGTTACGTTCAAGGCAAATGATGCATTTACTCTTCTTGTTGTCGGGAAAGGCGAAGCTTCTCCAATTTTTACCGCCATCGATGGTTGGTTCGGCGTTCACCTCGCCGCAGCAAACTTTGCTGCTGACGTCCAACGTGTCACAGGCGTCCAGCCCCTGTTGACCAACTTCACCTCTGACTCCTCTCCAAAGTCTGGCACACCCATCATTGTCGGCACTCTCGGCAAGTCCCCGCTCATCGCCCAGGTTGTTAAAGTGACACAGCTTGATGTGTCAGCGATCGAGGGGAAATTGGAGGTCTTCTTTACCCGAGAGGTTCAGAATCCCTTGCCTGGCGTGGCTAGCGCGTGCGTTATCATTGATGCAGACAAACGTGGTACGATATTTGCGCCTTATAATCATTCTGAATAATTCGGTTTGTTTTTCTCTTGGTCCCATCTAATCACAGATTTTGACTTGCATTTTCAATTGTTAGGCGTTTATCCTTGGTGTTGGTGAGTATTTGCATCTCACAGATTGCCTCAGACGTGGCATCTTATGAACAAACGCTTTGAGATAGGTGGGCTGATGTCACCGTGGCTAAACATCCGTAACTGTACATCACGTCCAGCGGGTGCTCACATGGCACGCCAACAGTCAAGTATCGCGGTATCTTCCTCAACGATGAGCAGCCTGCCTTACAAAATTGGGCTGCAGAAAAGTTCACAAACAACACAACCAATTCGCCTTTGGGCTCCCCCTTTCAACCACTTCTTCTACGTCGAGCTGTACGAAAACACCTCTTTGAGTTGATGGTTGCTGAGATTGTGTAAAATATAGGTTTGAGCTAATGCACAGGATGAAGGCGAACTATCTGTGGCCAGCCATGTGGTCGAGGTGAGCAACTTCTAGCTTATTCTTGAATTTCAAAACATGTTAGCTCCTTGTGTAGCGCCTTTGCCATCGATGATACCCAAAATTAGTACATTGCAGACCTCTATGGGATTGTAATGGGAACGAGGTCCATCTTCTTTCCTTAATTCAGAACTTGGTATATTCAGGATTTTTAGCCATCAAGGACTCATGATGCGTTCGACCCCGAATGAGTTCATTCTTGACGGTCAAGGCCCTTGGGACTACACCACGAACGCAGATAACATCAAGGCCTTCTAGCTGGCCTGTGCTCAGCGCGCTCGTAACTTTGGGTCTGTGTACACGATAGGCATGCGTGGCTTTGGAGACCGTACGTTAAGCCTTGTCTTTGCCTTGTGCAACTCACTCAAGTTGAATCATTAATGTGCCTCTATCTCAGGACACAAACACTTTGTTGTGTAACAATCGCCACTTACCACTTGCCTCAGAGCGCAACAGGACTGGAGGTGCTGGTGTGTACTATCATGTGAGTTGCTTCATCTTTTTCCCAAGTACTGTATTTTGCTCAGGGTTTCAAGTAGGTTGATTATGTATGTTGCTCATACCTCATGCACCAAGTGAGCATGATCCATGTTTGCCCTCCACTGTGGTTTGCAATGTAGCATGTAAGAAGCTGAAGAATGAAATATATTGCGAACTGTATGAAATGTAAGTATAATAGCATATCTGAAGAATGAAATGAATAAAACTAAAAGGTATGTATCTATTAGGCATTTGTACTGTGTTTGTAGTCAGGTGATTATAACAGTAGTAAGTAATATGACTTTGTGAAGTGTAATTTAGCCCCAGAATTTAGTGAAAGCTGGTAAATTTGTGATTGCCTCTATTCAGACTAATTTAAATAATTTAATTTTGCATTAACATGCTGTTAGTAATTATTAAAACACAATAAAATATCTACATGCACTGAGTTCATCCTTTGCCTCCACTATTGACAACTGCATTACCACCACACCATTAGCCCTCTATCACCACTATCACTTTATTAAACTTAGAAAGTCTACTGGGAACCTATTTGAACTTCTCTCCAGTTGTAGCACTTGACTACCTTTATATTAATTATAGCAGCTCTAAAGTGCTTTACTAGAGTTCCATTATGCTTAGCATTTTATAGCAAGTGTCTAGTTATTCAAGAGTTTTGCTGAATCCTTTCCTTATCAATTTCTTTTCAATGACTATTTTACATTTATACACACAAATTGACAGGTGCATTATCTTATCACTGGATATTAGCAAAGGAAAATACAGAAGCCATAGCTAAGTAATTGTTTGAAAATATTATATGTTGTTGGGGAGCACTGAAAGAAATAGTGACTGATAATGGAATACCTTTCATTAATGCCATGATATATTTAGTGCAGAAGTACAACATACACCATATACAAATCTCAGGCTATAATAAACAAGTGAATGAAATTGTAAGGGCAATCTTTGGAGGCTGTGGCTCAGTTACACAGCTGGCAGAAAAAAATTCAAAGAGAACCAGTCTGAGGATTTACTTTGCCCATTGATAGAAAATATTCTAAGGTCAAGTCACATGACTCCTGTGGGTATAATATTCTTTTATCCAACACCCTGGATCTTTACAACCCTTCCTAGTTTCTGATGTTGTATGCAAAACACTGTGTGCTCAAAAAGAAAAAAAAATAATAAACAACTAAAAAGTGGGATATCTTCCCTTCTTATTATATACCACGAATTGGTCTAAAGAGGGGGTGTGTAATGACAGTAGCACTGATATTCTTTATTTTACACTTTTATAATATATTATTTCTTTTGTATGCATAACATGCATGTAAATATTATATTTGTATACTGCTTAGCTAATTGCTAAGCAGTCTTGTTTTTTGCCTTATTTGTATATATAGAGAATTCATTGTTTGAACATAGTCTATACTGCATGCTAAAGCACATTAAGCTTGTAACTCTGTTATACTTAGTATATTATAGTGACTGCATAGTAATTTTAGAGCTTTACTGAATCCTCAACATTCTTGCTTAAATCAATGATTGCTTCATTGACAATATATTACAGTATATCACCTCATCATTGGTGCACATAAACATAATTCTTGGCTATAGGAGGAGCCACTACTATTAATGCAAATGAGGATGGGTAAAGTGGAAATTGAGAGAATTCTGCAGGAAAGGCATACTAGAGGAGGAGTCTCAGAGTTCCTGATGTGCTAAAAGGAGTACAGCAAGAGCAAGGACAAGTGGCTCCAAAAATACAATATGCCACACATGTTGGAAGCAATCCGAGGGTTTTGTACTAATGAGAATGTGTGTAAAAAGAAAAGGTGCAAAAAACATCAAGAGTAATGAAGTTTTTTTTTTTTTCTCTTTTTTTTTTTGCCTATTGTCATCTCTCTATGAGCAGCACCTTTCTTAACAAGAGAGGGCAGGTGTCATAATATGATACTTCACTTCTATAAAATATATAGGTGAGTAATAGAGCTTATTGATTTTTAGCTAATGCAATTTTAGTTATATTAAAAGAAAGTTTAAAAAGCATATTAAACTAATGATCTGAGGTATACTATTGCCTTGGACCTAGGATATCCACTTTCTGGAAATTTTGAGTGCAAGCAATTAGCAATCTGCTGAATGTCACAGAATTCTCTTTTATTTATATTATTTCTTCTTTCTGTAATGTATAACATTTTTCAGTTATTCTAGGCTATTTTCTAGCTATTAGACCTTCCTTTTTGTTTTCAAGAGACTTAATATAAATTTTCCTGGCCAAGAGAGTCCTCCAATGTTTTTAGTGCTTTGATTCTATAAATTGTCAATATCTTTCCCAGCTCTTCATTAAATGCTTCTAAATATTTTCATTAGATGCAGATCAATCAGCCATTTCCAACAATATACAGCACAATAGGGTTTGGTGATTGTTCCATTGAAATATCAGCATTTTACTGAAGCCTGCTCAATTTTCCTCAATAGCTAAATTTAGCTTTTCCCATTAAATTACTGATTTCTCTATCAGTTTTTTACAGAATATCTTTAAACAGCTTCCAATGTGTGCAGATTGATTAGACAATCAAAAAAATACCCAATATGTAGGGGTTTACATGTATTCTCACTGAGATATGCTTATTTTATTGTCAAGGTATAATGTTTTTCTTAAGATAAGTTATCTGGTCTTCAAAAACTTGAGCATAGTCACATGATTATACTCACATAATTGATTTGGGTACACATGTCACATGATTATAGTCACATGATTGATTTGGATGTGCATTAAATCAAAATACTAATAAGTTGATATTTCAACATTTAAGCTATTGATAAGGCTGATTTAATATAATTTAGAGAGGACTTTTTGAGGTAGTTCTGGCTATGTCATTTGCCTACAGTTTTTTTCAGACTTTTTGATGATCAATAACTTTATCTTATTTTATTATTCAGACAGATATATTAATATGCATATCAAATGAGGGCAGTAAAAGGTTGATTATTTAATGCTGCTCAAATAAGTTGCTGCACTACATTTTAGTGCTGCTTAAGTATGTTGCTAGATTGGCAAAGATCTTAATAGCTCACTGGTGAAGTCAATAGATAGAAGATGCAAGGTGATGAAACTCATACTTAGTCTATATAATTATTAGCCACAACTATAAGCTATGGGCAGAGAATATTATAAAGAATGAAGATCAAGTAAAATAAAGAAGTGCTAAGTAAATTATCATAAAACAAAGTATGCAATGACTTTGAAATAACTTAGTACTACATTAAGCTCTAAAATCTATAACTAACTTCTTTACTATAAATTTACTTGTAATTTCTACTATATATTAGTGCTTCACTACTATACCTGACAGTTATTTAAATTACTAGTTTATTATTTTCAACATTTACATTTAATGTACCTGGTATTAACTTTCACTATCAAGTTTTGTACTTTTATCAAGTATATTATTAATGCTTGAAATGCTTGAAACTGCTTATAGAGATTTAGTTATAGTTGATTATAGCATGATTCTCAGTTGTTGAATGTAATAGATCCAAAATGGTTATATTATTATTATTTTCAAAAGGCTTTGGCATAAGAAAAAACCAATTGCTATATAACTTGTAAAAGATGACCATCAATTAATACCAATGGTTTTGCTTTTTGTAAGTATCAAATCTCTCTGAGCATTAATTTTATCTAATTTAAATTTAAAAGTGGCTTTTGCTCAAGTTAGTTTCATTAGCATGTAAACTTGGTGTGCAAAATTATGTATAAATGTTCTGAGAACATTAACAATTCCTAAATATGTGCAGACTTATAAGAAGCAAGAAGAGTAGATACCAGAAATAAATGTGGAATTCTAAATATAGTAAAAAGAGTCAAAAAAAATTAAGTAAAAAAAGGAACCAGAGATGGAAAGCAAAGATAAAGAGAAGTGACAAGTGACAAAGATTATATAGAATAAGGAGGAAAGAGTAATGTAGAGTTGAAATAAAATAAACAAGAAAAAAAAAATAGAAATTGGAGATAAATTGAAGGAGAAAGGGAAATAGAGTCAAAAAAGGAAAGTGAGTAAATAAAGTATAAATAAAGAAGATAAGATAGGAGATGAGATTGAAGAAACAAAATATGAGATAAATAGAGTTGGAGGTCAGAGTTAAGTTTTTTTTCTCTCTTTTACTTTTTTAATTTTACTTTATTTATTTCCAAATCAATCTATTTTCTTTTTTTCTCTCATCTCATCTTGTCTTATCTCATCCTCTCTTATTTTCAAATTCTCTCAACTCTTCTAGTTTCCTCAAGTCTTGGTTCTATCTCACTTTTCACTCTACTTAACTAAATAAAACTTGTATAATTATAGTTAATATAAAAACTAGTGTACTAATTACTAGGGCCTTCCTTAAGTATTTACAGGATGTCTCAGGCTCTAGAAATAATTGTGTAGAAGATAAATCTTGTAGAATAATTGTACTAATAGTGGCTTGGAATGGCTTAAAGTGTTGAAAGTAATTTAATAAGAGTTTTGGAGCACTGAAATTCATACTAGGCTTGCAAGTATATTATGTCTTATTCAGAGAAGCTTGATAATATTGATAATTGGATTAGTGATATTGGAGATTGGAAAAGAAAAAAGTGAGAAAATGATATAACTCTACTCAAGAAATTAGTGAAGTCATAATATAAATGGATTAAGCATTCATCATACCCAATGTAAAAAACAAATCTAACTAGCAAATGACTTAACAATGTAGTTAAAAAAAAGAAGAATGCTTGCATGCCTAATTATTACCTTATTTAAGCATTTTAAACTTTAAATAATTGAAAGTTTTTTATTCCAAAACTATTATAAGTAGTATACCAAATTAAAAGGTTTATAAATGCCAGCCTATAACTTAGTATATATAATTTGACAGACTTTAGCTTTAAGTCTTAGTAGTATAGAGCAATTGTGCTGATAACTTTGCCATTAATATAAGATAGAATAATGAAAGTTAAACAATTACATTTAATCTCAATATGCTTATTCAATCAGGATTTGTAAGAACTCAAGCACTTAGAAGTTTTTATAAGCCTGAAGCTAGGTGCAGAAAAAAAATTAATGAGTAATAATTAGTGCTAATTTAATTTAAATATGAAGAATAAAGAAATAAGAAGCAAGATATTGTAATAGACATAGGGCCTTTAGCATCACTTTTTCAGACTACTCTCTGTGATGCATGATCTACTAAAGGCAGGCAACTTCTAGCACCACAAAACAATGACCAATTTGAGAAAAAAAAACTTTGTTTCTGCAAACTAAATAGAAAAAGATGAGAAGTGATATTAGCAAATCAATAATGCACTTCACTATATGCAGCAAGACAAAGCAGAAGTGATTGATGGGATGACAAGAGATATATAGGTTGAAAGAAGAATAATAATAATTAAAAGAAGTCAAGAAGATATAAGAAATAAGGCACTAAGTAGGCAATAAGTGGTGCCATTATTTTTAAGACTTAACAACTGAAAATTTTGAAAATAATGGACTAACAATATAAATGATCATTAAGTATAGTAGTGGAGCACTAATATATGGTAGAAATCTCAAATAATAATCTAGTATATAAGTAAATAGTAGTATAATAGAAAAAACAACAAAATTATCTATAGAACTAAGAAGCTTAGTATTAGCACCAAGACAGTTTGAGCTCATTGCACACTTCAAATAATTTATGTAGCATTTCTTTATTTTGCTTAACTTTTATTCTTCACTATACTCTCTACTCATAACTTATAATTATAACTAATGTTACATTTTTTATACTTTAATTTTCAATTACACTTATGGAAACTAATTATAAGCTTCACTAACTTACACCTTATAATTATTAACTTTGCTAATAAGCCATTAGAATTATTACTAATCTAGTAACTTACTCAAGCAGCACTAAATAACTAACTCTCCACTATCTTATATATATTATTTGATATACACCACTATTGGATATTACTAAGATATAATAAGATATGTGCTAAGCCCACTCTTTGCCTCAACTACTAATAACTGCACCATTACCACATTATTAGCCTAATATTATTGATATTACTATGTCTACTAAGAACTTATTTAGACTTCCCTTAAATTGTAGCATTTAACTATTTCTACATTAATTATAGTAGCTCTAAAGTGCTTTGCTAGAGTTTTATTACACTTAGCATTTTATAGCAACTGCATTCTATTTATAAATTTATTAAAAAATCTGTAATTATACTAATAATGTTTAAAAGTGCTTAATGTTAACTTAGTAATAATGGTAAAAGTTAGTATTTAAGCTTGCTAGTAAGAGTACTGGGCAGGTTTTAGAAATTCAACAGGGAGAAACAGTAAGTAATATGTGAAAAAAGAGAAATGCTTAGTAAAGTAAAAATGAAAATAATGCCTTACTATTAAGAGCTTTGGCAAGTTAACAATAATAATTACTAGTATAAGTCTAATGTATAAAGTTGAAGCTGAATAGCAGTATTGAAGTGGCAAGAGTTAAATAATAAGCAAAATTAGCTCTCAACTCTAAATAGTATTAAAAAGAAAGATTTATTTAATAGTTAACTAGCTTAGTAAGAATAGTATTTATTTATAATAAAATTATAAAAACTCTGTTGACAAGCCTTAAGATTAGAAATAAAAATAGTAAGTAGTTTACTATAAATTGAACTAAAAATTAATAAGGTCTATATATAATAATTAATGAAATTATAGTAAAATAGAAATATTACTTATAAAACATTCAAAGAATATTAGCTAACCATTGCTGAATTGCTTAACTTGTGCATTATATGGCTTTACAATCTAATCTGTTTATTAACAAATAATTAATAGTATAACTTTGGCAGTGATGGACACATCTGCTGATGTAATCTGTTACTATTGATATTTATCAGCAATTATTAGTTGCTGCTTATTAGTGGGACTGTTGCTATAATAAGTGACTTACTCTATAACCTTCTAGCAGTAGCTATTCAATTAGTTACTAAGGCAACTAGTGCCAAATACAGCCAAATACTGGTAGGCCTAACTTAAGGCTTATCAGCACAAAGCCCAATTAGAGTTAGTTACAACCCTTTAATAATGTGCATTGCAAAGGATAAAAAGATAAAAAGTGATCTTATAATACAGCCAGACTACAGTTTTAAAAGATATGCAAAACTTAGAAGGAGAAAAAAACTGCAAATCAAGAAGTACACTAGAATAAACTAATAATAATTTATATATTAATTAAAGATCTCTTGGATATATATTTAGTGTTTTAAATTTACTGGCATAATATATTATACTTTACTAAGCTTATAGAAATATTTATATGCTATTTATATAGGTATAGAAATAGACAAGTAGTATATAAATAATATAAGTTTAAACTACTTCATTTTTATCACTACTTTGTGCAGAGTTATAATTAGTATGCATTAATAAGTTTATTATTGATACAAGATAGTATGATGGAAATTAAATGATTACATCAAATCTTGATGTGCTTAGTCAACCATAAATTGCAGAAACCCAAGTAACTAGAAGCTTCTTTAAGCCTAAAGCTAGTGTAAAAAAAGAAAATTAAAAAGTAATAATTAATGCTAAGTTAATCTAAATATGGAGGACAAAAAAATAAAAAATGGAATATTGTAATAGGTGAGAGGTCTTTAGCATTACTTTTTTAGACCACTCTTTATGGCACAATATGCAACTTCTAGCACTATAAAATAATAGCTAACTTAGAAAGAAAAAAACTTTACTTTCACAAACTAAACTAGCAAAGATAAAAAATAATATTAGTAAGTTAGTAACACATTTTGCCATATGCAGCAGCTTAAAGCAGAAGTGGTTGATGGGATAGAGAAATATATATAAATTGAAGAAAGAAGAAGAATAATTGGAAAGAGTTAAAAAGGCATGAAAATATATTCTTAAAAAAGTGCTAAATAAGTAGTAAGTAATGCTATTAATCTTAAAACTTAACAACTGTAAATTTTAAAAATAATAGACTAGTAATTTAAATGATTATTAGATATAGTAGTAGAGCACTAATATATATTGGAATAATAAGAGACACTGTAAGCATGCCATATTACCTTTACTTTATCATAATTCACCCTTGCTAATATCACATCATTGTCATCTTTATTATAACATGAATAAAGAATTATCCAGTTTATATACTTGCATCTATAGTCAAACACCCTCAGTCATTTATGATATAGACTGAGAGTGAGTTATATTTTATACATGAACTTTTTTACATATTAATATTGACTATATACTATTAAATTGACATTAATGGAGTTTATATTCTATTAGGTATAGAAATACAGTCATTTATAATATGGACTAAGAATTAACACTAATAGTATCTGTATTCTATTAGGTGTTACAATTCAGATTATAATAGGTTATGGATAACTGCTGTCTCTAAATCAAGACTTATATTTGCCTTATTTACTATTGAGCCAGTTATTTAGTTACTCTTAATGCATGAAATTATAATAAACTTAATTGACTCTATTCTTTATGCTTGAGCAATACTTTTATACAATCATTAAAGATAACTACCTTTACTACTACCTCATTGCCTACTCTACCTCCTAGCAATTTACCAAAGACTCTCCTCACTACTGATGAGATCATTAAAATGAAGAAAATTAATAACTTAGCCAATCCTATTATTTTACCCATGGAAAGGTATTCAATACTTAGTCTAGTCACATATTAGATAAAAATAATGGAAAATGGAGTGAATGGTTGTATAATATAAACCTTAAGCTATCCATAGCTCAACTTTAAGAATATGTCTTTTATCAACTTCTTCCCCTATATAAAATATATCAGCCATGAGCATACTATACATGGACAAGCAATAATTGATTTACCTATTTATTTATCAAGCATGCTTTACCCTTAATGAAACAAAAACTCTGTGCTGATGAATGGAACCTTGTTGCTCTATGAGCATATTTAAAGGGGAGATATGAGGAAGCTGTATCAGTGTAGTAGGTCTGATTACTTTAAGAGACACTTACAATGAAGTGTACTCTAGGCCAATCTTTAACAAAAATAGCTGATAATATTATTGAGAAGATTGATAGAATTTTTGAAGCAGGTATTATCTTGAAGAAGTTGATTTAGTTAATTGCAATACTATCTTCCCTCTCTAATAAGTTATATGCCCACATTAGATCAATTATTTCTCATAACCCAATTTTAGCCATTAATACTAAAAAATATAGATTCACTGAAATCAGGCATTTTCTTAAAGATAAACAGACATTAATTGATGCAAACAGAGCTGGAACTGCTTTAATAGACATGGCCCCAGCAGCCTTTATAGCAAAGACATCTAAATATAATAATTTGGTCTATATTAGGTGCAAGTCTTGAGATCAAACAAATTTTACTAATTATACCTTGCTCTAATATATATTGGAAGGTGAAGGAATAGCTGGCAAAGTGATTAAAGAGTCACAAAAGGCCTATCTTACTCACTTTGACAAGTAATAGAAGTTGAAGGATAAGAAAAAGACAATATAGCTAACAATTATGCCATCTGAGGAATCTGCATTTATTATTAAAGAAGACTTTGATGCTATTGCTGCATATATTGCATTATAAGGCATGAGGCTAATATTAATAATTAAATCTGAATTTGCAGAGCTAGCTTCTGATATTATTTCAAACATGGCCATAATCAAAGAAGTTGAGATGTTAAAATTTGATATCCTAATTACACTCAAGAAAGAGTGTGCAATTGACAAATTCAATCACAATCAGAAAAATGAAATCACCTTGTCAAGCTCAATTCAACTAATTAAATCCTTACCTTTTTACTTAGACTCAGATACAATAATACATATATTACTAAACTTATCTAACTTCACTTTCCTTAAACTAATCCCTAGACATCCAATTTAGAAAGTGGGGAAATTAACAATTACTGCTATAGGTATAAGCAACATCTGCTTTTATACAAAAAAAGAAACATAT
Source organism: Termitomyces heimii (assembly GCA_003313675.1). Classification (NCBI taxonomy): domain Eukaryota; kingdom Fungi; phylum Basidiomycota; class Agaricomycetes; order Agaricales; family Lyophyllaceae; genus Termitomyces; species Termitomyces heimii. Next base: position 59,600 of record QLON01000526.1, on the reverse strand, counting down.
ATAAATGTTGATAATGCCCTCTATATCCTTAAATCTACAGTCTGCCTTTTATTTGTCAGCAAACTTGCAAAGTACATAGAAATTATCACTACATTTGATAATACTAGTGCTATCTTTATAAAAAAAATCACTAGCAAAGTCATTGCAACTAGAATGCTCATCTTAAAAAGAGATTTCTATGCTTTGAATCTCTATATTGACTATGTATTCATCATCCATGATATATCTAATCTAGTAATATGGCACAACTGCCTAAAATATGCAAATTATTAAGCTATCTTACAAATAGCATATGCAGGTATAATTAAAGATATACCTAAAGCCTTTTTATTTAAACCTCCTATATGTGATCATTGTATACTTAGTAAATAGGCTAGAATGCCAGTACTAAAAGCAAGGGAGGAAGGCAATGGGCATAAGGTAGTGAGAAAATTTGAGAAAGTATGGGTAAATTTTACAAGACAATCAGCAATCATGTTATATACTGGAAACTATTATATTATGAATATTGTTACTGATTATTCAAATAAACCTTGGTCTATTCCTTTAAAAGGAAAGGATGACACATTTGAAAAATTGAAGGCCTGAATTCTTGCTTATAAAAACAAAAGTGGTAAAACATTAAAAATATTACATATTAGCCATGATAAAAAACTAAATGGCAATGCATATAAGAAATAGTATAGGTCAAAATGTATTATTCTTGAAGTAGGCACCCCATATATATCAGCATATATGGATCATATCAAATAAATGCATTAAACATTAAATGGCAAAGCTTATTCAATGCAGTTAGCTGCAAAATGTCTATTATATCTTTAAGACAAATTCTATTTAATTGTGGCCTACCCTTATAAAATAATAAAAATATCTAATACCAGCAATACTATGCCAAATAAAATATAGTCTAGTTGAAAATCTAACTATATATGCTTGAAAAAAATTAGTTGCAGAGTATTCATCCTGATTTTCAACAAGCACAACTCTAAAATCTATAAAAGGTTAATTGAATGTGTTCTTATAAGTTATAATATGAATTCCAAAGCCTATCATTGCTTTGAGAAATCTACTGGAAAGGTGTATAGTTCATATTATGTCAGGTTTATTGAGAGCTATAATTAAGCAAATTTACCTTTTCCAAGTGTATCTAATCTCAATATGCATCTAAAACCACCATTACTCTCCATTGAAACTATTGAGAAGAACTTAGCCTCCAAATCAAGCCTATAAATCAAAGACAATGAATTAACTCATATGCCTGATTTAAATCCTGAGCAATCAAAATAAATTCCCTCCATCCAAATTAAAGAACTAAACCTACTGGAACCTCATTAAAATAATCCCATTGACAATTTACAACCACAACAATCTAGCCAAATTCCTATCCCAACATCAAAAATTGTATCTGACAATAGAGTGGAAATATGAGTAGAGAGAGCAGTCAGAGAGCCCAAAGAATTTGCAAAAAGTGTTAGAGAGGCATAGATACAATGTTATAAAGCATTGAAAGATTTATATCAAGCAGTGGTGGACTTATAAAATGATAGTGATATAGGTATAGATGGTTTTGATTAGTTAATGATGATACTTAGTATAATTGGTGATATACCTGATGATGACAACCTAAAAACAGATCCTGAGACATTAAAAATACTGGAGAAAGTTCAAAAATTAATTGAATGGCTCTAATGGAAAATATTGTACCAAGATGAAATCAATTCACTAAAAAACATGGGAGTATAGAAGTTAATTCCTCATGAGAAGATACCATCTAGACAGAAGATCTTCAAGGGATGAGCTGTATTTATAATCAAGAGGGATGAATAAGGCAACATTATGCAGTGGAAAATATAACATGTCTTATAAGAATATACAACAATGCAAGATTATGATTATGATAAGACTACCTCACCTATAGCACATGCAGAATCTTGGTGAATTCTACTCCATATGGCAGCAATGATGAAATGGAATGCTACTTAAGTGAATGTCAAAACAGCATTTTTAAACAGAGTATTACTTAAGGCCAAATAGATTTATATGCAACAACTAAAGGATTTTGAAGAAGTTGGGAAGGAAATGTGGATTTGTAAGTTGTTAAGGCCTATTTACAGGATGAAACAGGCAGGGCAAATTTGAAATAGGACATTAGATGAGAAAATGAAGAAAATAGACTTCACTCAGCTTAAATGCAAGGCATATCTGTATTATCAAAGGATTAATGAGGAGATAGTTATAACTGGAATACATATGAATAATTTCTTGTCTATTGCCAATACAAAAGATGCAAACAAATACTTTAAGTTACAATTAGAAGAAGTATGAAAGATTTCAGATCTAGATATATCTTAACACATTGTAGGCATGGCAGTAGAATGAAACAAAGATCAAAGACAGGTTTTCCTCTCTCAAATAGTCCTCATCAATTGATTAATTTCTCAATATAGCCAATCTAATGCATCACCACTATTAGTTCTGATGGAACAAGGATTAAAGCTGCAATGAGCAGATAGATTAAAATGTATAAGTGAAGAACTTGATAAGATTATAAAAATACCCTACAGAAATCTAGTTGGTGGGCTGTTATAGCTAGCTATATCAACAAGACCAGACATACAATATGCCATACAACAACTTATTCAGTACCTCAACTGCTATACAAGCATGCACTAACATGCTGCAATCCAAGTTATTTAATACTTCAAAGGTATACAAGACTTTTGCTTGAAAGGCAACTCTCAAATACATTTAGTTAGATTTACAGATTCTGATTGGGCAAACTGTTTAGATACTTGTTGAAGTGTTGAAGAATATGCTTAGTCTTTGGATTCTAGCCTCATATCTTGGTGTACACAAAAATAATAGACTATTACAGCATTTTCATGTGAAGCAAAATATATGGCAGCATTCAAGGTAGTGCAAGAGGAGATCTGGTTAAGAATGGTGATGGCAGCCCTTGATTGACCTCTAGAAGGAGCAATTACAATACTATATAATAATAATTCAGCTATTAACTTATCAGAAGATCTTCTTCTCCATTCATGAGTTAAGCATGTCAATATTAAGTATCACTTTCTACAGAAATATATCACTTCAAATAAAATTAACATGCATTATATCAATATAAAAGATAATGTTACTAATATATTTACAAAAGCATTACCAGCTCCACAATTCACTTAATTATGCAAACTTATAGATTTATACTAATAATTCCACATAAGAAGAAGTGCATACTTTATGGTGAAGAGGAGTGTTGAAATAACAAGGAATACTGTAAGCATGCCATGTTACCTTTACTTTATTACAATAAATCCTTGCTAATATTACATCATTGTCATCTTCATTATGACATAAACAAAGGACTATCCAGTTTATATATTCACATTCATAGTCAAACACCCTCAGTTATTTATAATATAAACTGAAAATGAGCTATATTTTATACATGAACTTTTTTTACATATTAATATTGACTATATACTATTAAATTAACACTAACAATGTCTGTATTTTATTAGATACAGAAATACAGTTATTTATAATATGGACTGAGGATTAATATTAATAGTATCTGTATTTTATTAAGTATTATAGTTCAGATTTGAACAATATATAGTAGCAATTACAACTAAATTTGTAATATAATAATACAGTATAGAGAATGAAAAAATAATAAAGAAGTTACTTATAAATTTTAGTGCTCAATGTAGCACTAAATTACCTTGAAATTATTGTGCACTTCATTTTATGATGATATACATAGTGCTTTTTCAATTTGCTTAATTTCCATTTTTCACAATGCCCTCTGCTTATAGCCTATAATTGTGACCAACAATTATATTTGTTATGCTTTTATTTCTAATTACACATATAAGACCAAGTACAAATCTCACCACCTTATACCTTCTATCTATCAACTTCATTGACAAGCCATTAGGATTTCTACTAATCTAGGGACTTTATCTAAACAGCATTACAATCTAGCACAGCAACTTATCCAAGCAACACTGAATAACTAATCTTCTTCTGCCCTAAATATAGCATTTAATATACACATGCTATTAAATGTCATTAAAATGCAATAAGATATCCACATACACTAAGCCCACCTAAATTTAGCTATTGAGCAAAATTGAGCAGACTTCAGTAAAATGCTTATATCTCAACAGGACAGCCACCAAACCCTATTGCATCTGGTATTGCTAGAAGAATCTGATCAATCTACACCTGATGAAAAAGGTTTGAATGTACTTGGTGAGGAATTGAAGGAGTTATTAATGATTTATAGAAGTGGAACACCAAAAACATTGAAGGACCCTCTCTTGGCTAGGAAAATGGAGGCTCAATAGCCAGAAAATGTCATGCATCACAGGGAGGAGAAATAACATAAATAAAGAGAGATTCTGTGACATTCAGCAGGTTGCTAATTGTCTGCAGTCAGAATCTTCAGGGAGTGTAAATATTTTAGGCCCAAGGCAATAGTATACTTTAGGTCATTAGTTCAATATGCTTTTTGGACCTTCTTTTGGTGTGACTAAGGTTGCATTGATTGAAAACCAATAAATCTATTACTCACCTATATATTTCATAAAAGTACTTTGTGAAGTGTAATTTAGCCCCAGAACTTAGTGAAAGCTGGTTCATTTGTGATTGCCTCTATTCAGACTAATCCAAATAACCTAATTTTGCATCACTACCATGAGAGGCTTTTTAAGACAGAATACTGCTAAAGACAAGAAATCAGTTGAGACTCTGTCTGCAGAGTCAGTCAGCATCCACTTCTACAACAGCTTCTTTGACAGAAAATCATTCATCAAATTGTTTAACACCATTACAAATTCTGAGAACTACTCAGTCTGACTCACCACATTTACCTGGATTATTCTACTAAAGGACATTTGATTATGTCATTTCAGCTGACTACTATACCACAGTTTATAACAATGAAATTTTTGGCTGCTAACTGGATGCCACCTAGAAATCATTTTTCAGTGCCAAAGTGGGACAGAACTAGACCATGAGAATTCACCCAATATTTCAGAGAACTTGAATATTTGTTGCACAACTGCAGAATTACAAAAGATTGTTAAATGAAAGAATACATGGCTTGCTACATTTCATACAATACTACTAAAACATGGACTAGTTTAGACAAGTTTGATCCAGTTCTAGCAACTATTGAAGGAAGCAATATTTGACTGCATATTTATGAGGAATGGAAAAATGCAATTATAAAATTGTATCCAGATGCCAAGTATAAGATATACAATCAGCAAAATTAAGAAACTAGCTTATAAAGCATTTAATAATGGGATCTATACTTTGGGAGCATTCTTGACTTATTATAGGGATTTACAGAGGACATCTAAGTGATTGCTCCAAAATGGTAAGATTTCCAAAAACAAGAAACATAGACTTTTTCAGCAGGGCATACCACTGTCTCTATGGTCCAAAATAGCAAGGCAACTTGAGATGATGTTACTTGACCACCATTCTGAGGATTCATGCAACATAGAAAAAGTCTTCAAGGCTGGAAAATAGGTGTTGAAAGGGATGGATATAGGTCTAAACATTAGAGTCACTAATGCTGCGTCAACTGTACTGCCAAAGGCTATGACCCAGGCCCTGCCTAGTAATGGTTACGTCAACAAGGAGGACCTGAATGCAGTGATTAGCATAGCAGTATCAAATGCTATGTCAAAAATTTAGATAATGATATTTACAAGTCCCTGACTCTTATCTGTTACACATATATATAGAGCATCACAAAAACCCTCAGTCTCTTCTCCATGAGTAAGTTTGTGTTTTCAATCTTCATTTCCTCAATCTTCAGCTTCTTGCAATTGTACGTCAATGTACTGCCGAAGTCCGACAAGTCGTTTCTTTCGACTCGGACTCGGTTGACCTATCCTGTACCTTGTGCTTTTGCCTTTGGTAGTTACACTTACATCTCATCCATGAAGTCCACTCTCTAACGGAAAAAGACATAAGCCATCCTGTACAACTAATTCTTCAGAGTGTCTCGATGATCGCTCGCTGAGCATACATCAAAGGTCCAGAAGGTAAGGTCAATATGGATCGCTGGACGAGAAAGGTGCATGTGAAGAAGATCGATATTTCAGCTGTGAACCCACAGTATCCTCTCTTTCTGTGGCATATTGAAAACTTGGCGTTTGAACTGTGTTGCTTGGAATGGCAAAGCTTTAGACTCCTGGAATATATCTTAAAAGCCTGATGATGCTGAATCTGATTTAATTGTTAGTGTTCAACAGTTGTGACGTCGATACAATGCCATGTAGACTTGAAAGGAGTTAATTAATATGCATCTAATTGTGGCTAGAGCTGTCACCCGACGTGACTGATCCAGAAGTACAATGTGGACTGCCCAATATACGGTTGCCTTTGAAGGAGGTTAGTTCCCTACCAAGCTCCAACAGAGACGTAGAACAAGGTAGAGATGATGATATACAACTAACATTTTTGCTTGAGCAAACATTTGTCACCAGGTGAGTTTGCTTCTGCCAGCAAAGCATCCTATTTGAATGCGTGTTTTCACACACTTGTATTCTGATTATACTCCACCGATCGTCTGCTCACGCGAGTCGAAAATTGTTCTAACAGAGATGTCACGCGGTGATACTCCAACACGTCCACAGCAGGAATCTGATGTGGAGAGATGATCAACATGCATTTTCTCAGTGCTCGGAAACCGAACAAGTCAAGAGAATCATCTAGAAGAGGAAGCTTCACGGTTCGGCAGAAGTCCCAAAAAGATACGAAGCTTCTTCCTTTGAGGATTCGACTTACTCGCTTCTGAGAAACACCATACTTAATTGGTAGTTTAGTTTAGAAGTACAACAGTCGAATTCTTTGAACTAGAACTTCTGAAAACCATTGTTCTTTGATTGATAGCTTGGAGAGATCAAGCTTCCGTTGGGTCTGGAGCTACGAGCATGAAAGTTCCAGCAATCGGGTTTCCAAGTCCCGTAGCTGCTGCAAATGCGCTAATGTTGAAAAGATCAATGGCCGTGGTAGGAGTGACGAGTGTCTCCGCATTGAACGCTACAGGCTGGTTGAACAAAAGGAAGATGTATCTAGAGCATAGAATGAGGAACGCTGCATGAGGAAAGAAACAGTACAGGGACTGTCAAAAAGGCGTACCGATGGGCATCAGATCCGGCGGGGGGAGTGGGCTGGAGGAATTCAGAGATTGCGGGGGTCCTATTTACGAGAGCTTTAACTACGTCGCCTGGACTGCTTTGCACGAAGAAGTTGGGGCCCAGGAAGTGGCGTATTTGAGCTTCGGAAGGGTCTTGTGGTGTTGGCGCGTCGGGGTCAACCGTAGCAACAACAAAAGGGCCTTCGCCTACGTCGTCAATGACGGCGAAGCTTGGTGGACCGGCGGTAGCTGTGCAGAACACAAGACCGTGAGGATGAGAACCTTTGCTTTTGTGCTGGAAGACACCTACCATTCCTGGGCAGTTGTACTCCTGCATGAAGTGTGATTGGTTGGCTTGTGGGCTCGGGAAAAGTGACTTCAAGAAGTGCCCTCGGGTTGAAATTGATGGACAAGTCCGTTGGAATCTGGTCGAGGGTTAATCGGAAGTGGATTTTTCTTTAGAAGCTTACAGAGGCAGCTTCGAAGGCTTGTTTGACAACAGCCAGATTAAGGTCTTGGCTGACAGTCAATCCAGCCAAAGACAGAAGGATGAGATTCAATGAGCGAACCATAGTATGAGTGATGTTAGAATTGTGTGAATGTCAGGGCAAGCCTTGCCCGTTTTATATGACTGTGTTGCGTGATGTTTCACACAGGCTTCAATGTGCAAAAGGTGTCTGTGTGAGCATCATCACATAGCAAGTACTAAAAAAAGCCACTATGTGTTCACAAATAGAACAATCATCATAAGACGTCGGGCAAGTTGTGTGACGTGTGGAAGTATTTGCAAGAGGATCTCCCACGGTGGCGGCAGCGAACAGCCCCGAATCGGTAGAGGGAACAGATAAAAGCAGTGTAAGGAGCTACGTATCGAATCTACAGATGGCAAGTAATAATAAACTTCGGAAGGTCGAACCCACTAATAGGTTTTGGGGGCACGATGATAGAAACGTTTAGCCGTCGTCAAGTATAGCCCACGGATTATCGATCTTGGCTAGCTTCAGTTGTAATAGAAGGCATCAGACGCGTGTCGATTGAATATCTTCACGTCAGTATCAAGCTACCATGATAAGAAATGTTTGAGTTGTTTTGACAGCGAGCAATAAGTCAACGTTGACAGAAAGCCAGTCTATCGAAAGGTAACGAAGTGGTAGGCAAAGCAAGGAGAAACCCGTTGGACTGGTTGTCGCTCGGAGTAGGGACTGATATCTATGGCACTTGGGAAGCATCGCAATACTAAAACTTAGAAGGTCGAAATTGGGGGAACAGCGGAAGGCAGAGCAGTGAGAAGGAACAAGATGAAAATGACACACATGCAATCCCAAGGCTTCTGACCAGCATATGTGATTTCCGTGAAGAGAATGAACTGCAAAAATGACAACGCAGACCTGTAAAGGGACGGTTGAGACCACGCGTCGCGCAATCTCACCTGATCACATGATGACTTTTTTCTGACTTGGTCGAGAACATTCCACAGCGTTTCAGAGTTTTCTACCTAATACTCGTTGTATATGTGCTGAGTCAGTCATAAGTCATCGACACTTGCTTATCCATATGCCGTACATATATAAAATCTCGATTGAACAGGATGCATACTCTCAATCCTCCACGATCCGTCTTTTTTCACTCCCGCTTTCATGTTTCTCTACGCGCCGTTTACCTTGTGTCCCTCTGCTCCGGCACCATATTCCCCTAGCCCTCGAGAGCAATACATCGATGCCCTTAGAGCTGCTGAAGCGAACTATCTTTCTTTTAAGGCTGCAGAGCGCGAGGAAGAAGCCCTTACTCATCGCCTCAGAGAGCTACGACTGCGCAAACAGGAACATCAGCTTCGCACTCTTGGCCCATATTTCTCAGAGGATGCTTATAAGACTTATGGTATGAATCATTCTGGCGCTTACCACGAAGGCAATCCTTATATGATCAATCTCGCCGAACACCAAGCTTTTCGAGCTGGACATGATTGTCATTGCTGTGACAGCTTGGTTGGTATTTCTCTTTTGTTGCCGTCTAGACAGGTAATTTACATTGACAACACTCAGGGTTCGAGCATGTATCCTCGCACGTATTGCTCCGATGCTAGCATCGTTGACTTGCATCTCGTCGGTTCCTCGTCTCCTGCTATTTTACTGAGTCACACCGATGGTCCCAAATGCAAAGTAGTTCCCAGTCTTCACCATGTAAACGTCTTCTCACTACCAGGATACGCCATTTCAGCTGACACCACAGTGCAGAAACCTTGGATCCCTTCGTCGCTCGACAGCGTGGATGGCTCTACAGGAGTCATATTTCCGCTTGCCGAATCGCAAACTCTTGCCCCTACTTTGTCTTTCTCTCGTCGCAGACGAGGAGCCCGTCCTTTCCGGCGACCTCGCCTTCATCATCCTTTTAGGTTGCGGCCCCACGGTCCTGGGGATAACGAGTTACTGAAAAATCTTCAGTATTACATCCCTATCCTGAAACAACATCCTGTTGAGACGTCTTCCGAGGGCGACATCCATGACAAAGTCGATTTCGCCAATATCTTCGATACTCTTCCTAAAGCTTCCCCTGAGCCGGATACAGAGATTGCGCCAGCCTCAGAAGGCGAGGCCAAAGCAGTCTCAACTGTCCCTGCTGAAACTACGTCTCCTGAACTCGATTTGGACACACGGGTCCCCGCTGCCTCTACCATCCCTTCTGCCAACCGTTCCACTGCTGATTCTCTCACCGAGATTACAGAGACCACCGCCTCTGCCGAAATCACCTCCTCTCTCGATAAAATCCGTACCATTGAAGCCACATTCAACGCTCTCAAAGAAAACTTCATTCTTCCCGTCAAACTCGACTTTCTTCCCTCCACCCCTTCTACTCCCTCTGCACCCTCCGTACTCGCCTCTGACTCAGACACGGAATCCGAGAGTGTGACGGATCACCTAACCTATTCCAATCTCAACCGCCCTGTCCGCTCATATGAGCAAGCATTGACGGTGCTTCTTGAGCAGCTGGATGGAGTGGATAGTCTTGGTGATGCGGATGTGAGGAAGAGCAGGAAGGAAGTTGTGAAGAGGGTTGAGCTGGCTCTGGAGGAACTGGAGAGAGAGGTGGATGGGCAGTGGAAGATCAGAATTTTGGAACCTCTGGCACAGAAGGAGAAGGTGGGCGATGAGGTCGAGAGTAAGGGTGCGGTGCTGGGGTTGAGGCTCGATGAGAGTGAAAATGAAAGTAAGCCAAACGATGATACACATAAACAAGATGGGTATCACGACAGTGCCGACGTGACCTCTCGCCCGCTGCGCGAGATTCCAAAGCCAAACGACGCACCTATCGTTACTCCTACCGTCAATAGTGCAGATGATGTCTCTGCACCTACCATTACAACTTCTGTTCACGGCAATAACCCTATTCAGGCAACTCTTCAGAAACACCTAGAATTTTCGGATGTTACCCCAGTCGATATTCCACCCTCGGCTCATGATATTGTCAACCCTGTCGAGGTTGTCCACTCCGATGCAGAGCCTGTCCTATTCATTTCTTCCATGTCATCTGTGCTTGAATCAGCACATATCGCCCCCTCGAACGCCGATGCCATCCTTCGCGATCACGAATTCACCATACCCGGTGATATACCGATTACTGTCGAGCCTCCCGTTCCTTCGTCACTGGAAATCTCGTCAACCGAAAACACCGGGCTTACCACAGTTCCGAGCGCTGATGTTGAATCAGAAGGCTTTCTTTTGACTTCTAGTGAGGCTGATGAGTCCGTTTCTGAGCATCCGATCGTTCGCGATAACGATGAAGAGTGGCTCGAGGTTGCTATATGAATCTTCCTGGTTGCTGTTGACGTGTATAAAACCATTGTACTTTAGCTCATACTCTTTTAATGATCTGTAGAATTGTCCGAATAATGACTAACAAGTCTGTTTATCTGAACTTCCTCGAGCTCGATCTGGAGACAGATACTTCTTCTGGGTAACTATTACAAAACGAAACCAGTGGTTAGGTTCTTTTTTTATTTAACATGTAACCTTTCCATGAGTTTGTTAACTTACTACACGTGCACGGTGTTGATTGCTACCATGAGAACTCTCGATGCTCAGCGAGTCTACTGTTGAGCTTCAAACAGCGGTCGTCCATTTCATCTGACATAACGTTCAGATGCAACAGCGTTCGTCTGCCGATTCGGCGATCGTTCTGCTGTCAGCCATCACTAGAGGCAGGTTTTCTCGTTGACAAATGCATTTTCAGGGCCAGGAGCTCGTCTTCGTCTTAATACTTTTCTATGGTTGTCCCCGGTGCAAGTCATCTTTCGTTCCCTCTAGGTCATGAAGCCAATGCTCCGAGTCGTAACGAAAAGAATAGCTCTGAACCCAAGGTGTCAATTAAAACCCAGTCAAAGAAAGACTTTGGGTTAATACCGATTCCGCCAAGGCTCCGCTATGATCCCAAGGCACCATTCGACTCTGGGTTGTTCATGAATATATCGTTTGGTTTCGTCGGTACTTTTCGTAAGTGGTGAAGTATTCTGTTAAGGTTCGTAGATGGATAATTGTTGTGTAGTCGTTGCGAATCTATATTATTGCCAACCTCTCCTCAGTGCGAGGTCATTTCGATTTAAATATTGTTCAAGTGACTGAATTCCTTCAACAGTACAATTCGCCGAAACTTTCAATGTTTCACATGATAGAGTTTCAAGGTCTTTTGTTTTATTAAGTGGTATTCGGTAGGATCAAATGCTGACTTAGATTTGACAGCATCCCAACGCTCACCCAAGCTGGGTGAGTGGTATTTCCTGATATTTGTAAGGCAAAACTAAGACGGCATCGCAGCTACGCTACAGGCCTCCTCTTCATCGCACCTCTCGGAGACCTCGCACGACGACGGCAGCTAATACTGGGTCTGACCTTCCTGGCCACAACCTTGAGCATCGGCTTAGCCGTTACAAACGATCTCATCGCTTTTGAGGTCCTTTCTTTTTTGGTTGGAATGGCCTCGGTCGTACCTCAAATACTTCTTCCCCTAGCTGCAGATCTTGCCCCTCCAAATCGTCGCGCTTCTGCAATATCTATCGTCCTCTCAGGAATCCTCTTCGGGGTCCTCGTCGCTCGTGTCCTTGCAGGCGTAATCGCGGATGTTACGACGTGGCGAGTTGTATACTACACGGCGATTGGAGCCCAACTGTTTGTACTAATTGGTGGTTACTTTGTGCTTCCTGACTACCCGGCGAAAAATGATGAATTGACGTACTGGGATATTTTGTGGTCAATGGCGAAATATTCCGTCACCGAACCTTTGCTCATCCAAGTCTGCATTATCAATCTCCTTGGTAGTGCATGTTTTGCCAACATCTGGGTGACGCTTACATTCCTACTTGACGGCCCACCCTACAATTATTCCACGTATGTATAATTCTTTTGTAATATCACAATGTAGAAGCCCTCGACAATTTTGCAGATTGGTCATAGGTCTATTTGGACTCGTTGGAATGCTTGGAGTTGCTTTGGTGCCTATCTTTGGAAGATGGATGGACAAACTGTTCCACTGGCATGGTATACTAGTCAATCTCCTGTTCCTTACATGCTTCCAAGCAATCCAGACGGGTGCTGGCGGGATAAATATCGCAGCTGTTGTGATTGCGATACTTGGTACGGATTTGTTTCGCCAAATGACGATGGTATGTGTATTTATGGCTGTATTTAGGTAAGAGAAACGAGCCTCTGAGATTCAACAAAAACGCTTACAACTCCTAGTATCTCTGACGAGGCTCGTTCGAGACTCAACTCAATCATGTTAATCTCGGTATGCCATTTCCTATGTTCAAGTCTCTCCTTGAGCTGACTGCTTCTCAGTTTTTTGTTGGTCAAGTCATGGGAACGTCTGTGGGCACTAAAGTTTTTGTTGAGAATGGTTGGAGATGGAACGCTGGCCTGTACATGGGTTTGTATGGGCTGCAACTACTTTTTCTCCTTGTAAGAGGCCCCCACTGTCGCCGTTTTACGTGGTTCGGGTATGAAGGAGGGCTGGAAGGACGGAGATCTGTTATTGAGCGAGCAAACAAGGAGAAAGAGTCGGGTCCTGCCGATTCAGGAGTCCCTGAGAAAACTCACCATTGAATGGACAGGAATAAGACTATCGATGGTATGGCTTCAAGCAAATATTAGTAAGTGGGTGTTTCAGTACTAACTAGTCATCTCATGCCTTACCATGCTGACAGAGTGCAACCTGCCTTATCATTCGAATCATCATGCCTTGCTGACTCTATCTATTTTACCGATACACTATGTGTGACCTTACATTCAAGTATTCACGTTGAGTCCGACGTAGTTTGATGTCCATTTGAATGCCATATCTTGGCACCTTCCCCAAACACGAATTCCAAGTGACCGTAGGGTGGCTTTATGGGGTGAAAGGGTCACTTTTCACGAGACCAATGGGAGGAGGTCGAACGCGACGATCACGTGAACGCAGTATTAGAGAGGGGAGGTTTGAGTGGAACAGTCTCTAAGGATTGTTCACAACAACAACCACCTCTCTAAGTAAGGAGAAACTCAGTGCTTGAAGTACTTTCGTCACAGTAACCTCAGCTTAGATCGGAGCGCCTTAGAATAGCTTCATTCGACTATCGACCATTGGTCTAGACCGATCATGATAAGTATCTAATCGCTCTAGATCGCGTCAGCTGCATTATCTGTACACGTGATTGCCTTGGCCCCCTCCATATCATATCAGGTTGCCTTCACATCTATTCACACAACGCGAGGTAAGATTGAATGAGAGCTGATTATTGGTTCAGTTTCAGCTCGTATGAGGGTCCAGGTTTTTCTCATCACTGTGATGGCTTCATGATATCTGTTGTTCTGGACGCAGGTACCAGGAACAACTTCTCGGGGATACGATTGATACTGGCTTATGAAGAAAGCGAAATACTTGATAACCTGGTATGTTGTATCCTCGAGACTATTGACTACGTTTATCTCATTAAATCATCAGTGTATCCGTGATTGTCTGCAAACAGAGAGACACGGGCTTCGATCCACACCTTGGGAGCCAATATGCAATCGGAGGCTAGTCTTAGCACATCGCGGCACAAAGGAGGCATGTGACATCACCGATACTGCATCTAGTTTCCTGCCAATCTTCACAACTGCTTTCGAAGTCGTTCTCGATAGGGTGGGCGAATGGTTTCGAGCTACCTTACAGCCACAACCGATTGATACCTCCAAATGCCTCCGCATTGCCTACGATAAGACTTTCCCCGCCAAATTAGGATCCTTTGTCAACTTCTTTGAAACCAATGTCCCTTTTCGCTACTATTATGAAAATGACCTGACCGTCCCTCACGCAATATTCAGGCTCCGTGAGACACCAAGGAGCATGCCTGCTTACAGCACCAGAATTCTACCCATCGCTCGTTTCCAGGCTCTTCCAGTTCTTCCACCTTCCATTCTACAAGCCATCGCCAACGCGGCGATTGAACATGAGCTCAGAGGATGGCGTTCGCAATTGCTGTCTCTCGGACTAGTATGTAAGGCCTGGTCTTGTATGCTCGACACATTCTTTACAATTCTGACAAGAAATACTTGCAATGTACATCAGCCAAGCCCTTTAGCTGTTGCGCGTTCACTGGAGATGAGGCCCGAGCGAGGACTTCTCATGAATTGCTTCCGTCTTGAGGATTATGCAGGACTGATACGGGGAATTGATAATGAAAGGCAATTCATTGCCAGATGCTGTGCAGTCCTCACCATATTAAGCTACGCAACAGCTATCAGAAGCATTCACCTGCCTGGTATACATGCTTCACTCCGGATGGAGTTTGTGCATATTCTTTCGCGTCTCGAGAATGTCGAACGATGCACAATTTATGATCATGACTCTCACATGGGCAAGATTGTCGAATTCAACATAGGAGAAATCCAGAAATTCATTGCAAATTGGACAAAACTCCGACAAGTTGACATTGCATTTCGAACTACAGTTTCTAACCGGTTCGATCCCATCTTCCTATCTTTCCAATTTGCCAAAGACTTATGATATTCATGAATATCTAGGGCTTTTGATGACGAGGTCAGTGCCTTCATTTCCCTTGAATATGTCGGACATTCATGTACATCAGGTACCAGAGTTGCAATGCAACATCGAAAATCTCAAGCTTCGTGCATCACATCTAACAGGCCGCCAATTTATCCGCTTCACGTCTCCTCGGCTTCAGAAAGTCGAACTAGAACGCCTCAATGGCCCCCTCAACCAGGACCTGAAATCTTTTCTTCTAGTCGCCGCCCCTTCCCTGGTGAGCCTGACAATACGAAGCTGCCCATTTCGTCGCCAGTCTATGAACGAAGATTATGCAATAGACCTGGTCATGCCACAACTATGCTCTCTTGAAAAGCTTTGTGTCTCTGGAGACCTCCTGACTGCACAGTCTATTGCGATGAAGGGGAAAGGAAAGCGGTCATCGGCCATGACAACCTTTATAGCAATATTGTCACCAGTATTATACCTAGAAGATCTAACGGATGCGCTGGAGACTACTGGCTGGAAAGCAGTGACAATAAAGACGTTACCTGGATTCATGCATGAAGAAGATTTTCTGATGAAGCAGGAGGCGGTTGAAGTAGCTGCGCGGAGAGATATTGCGTTCTTGTATGAGCCTGTATGCTAGCTACGACAAACTACAAAATTCAAAGACAGCGTGTTTTCCCAAAACCCCATGATTAGGCTTCTTCCCAATCCAGCGACATGTACATTGAAAATTCTACAGTGTAATAACGACTTCGAGGTCTGAGGCCTACTCCCGATGGATTCAGCTTCACTGCCTGCATTGACTAACTCCTCTGAGTTGGGCCCCCCTCATCTCCAATAGTCAAAGCGTCGTCGGATCCAAACCCTTTGCAAGTCAATGCATCACAGTGAGTACAAAACTGACGAAATTTATGCAGGACAAATGTTTCTGTCCCGTCACGATCTGTCTCAATTCCCCAAACTGCTGCACCGACTGAAGCAAATCCTATCACGAAGTAAACCAGTGCAAAACAACTCAAGGAATGAGATGGAGTCACGACATGATTATTCTCGATGTTCCATTAATTTACTTACATGTTTGTGTATAGTAACCTTTACCTTATCGACTACCTCACATCACACCCCGACGCTACTGAAGCGGAGTTTGCCCCAGCATGGAAATGGATCGGGCAAGTAGGGGTTGCCCGGGGTTAATTCGGGCACAGCTTGAATCGCCGCCTTTGTCTCTTATCCCTTTCAATATCACACTCCCCCCTTTACATATCACATCTCTGTCACTGGCCACTTTCATTGTTCCCAATTCTATATAGACCGGCGAGCGCAGTCGAGGATGTCTCCGTCGACTCACACTGCGTTCGCAGCGCCTACCTACGATCGCTCGTACGCCCACATTACAGCACGCGTCTTTTTCGCCCCTCCCACCATCCCTATTCCATTACATTCCATTCTACTTTACTTGTTCCCAACACAATCTCTCTACTCATACCCACTTAAGTAGTCCCTCGTAGTTAGCTTGAGTCTCGGCTTCTCTCTCTCACACGAGGAGAGCCGGCCCTCGAGAACATCAGGACTCAAGAAATACATTTTTTTTCCTGCAACCCACGCAAAAGCCTTCACACCGCTCCCAACTTCACACCACTTACCAGCCACGAATTAATGCTGCAATGTATTGACAAAAGAAGTTGTTTTCCCCATGTACTCGATAATCACTGAGTCAATCGCACAGAAGTGTCAGCACTATTCAAGAGAACAAACCACGGCACGGAAGAAGGAAATGCAGATGACCGAGAAACCCACCAATGCCACATTGACTTCGCAAAAAATTCTTGATGTAGAGGAGAACTTACAACCTTTAAGGTACGTATATGCTGCCCTCATACTTCAGCTATATTGGACTTAGTCAATATTCAGAATACGGGTGAAACTTAGCAACAAATAGCAAACGTATCATTTCTGGAGCAAACAGATAATTTTGATATTGAACAGATTGTATCAGATAGAAACCTGTATCGGACACTTTAAGAAGAGACATGACAAGGCCAAAATTCATTCAGATTGAGTGATAAAAATGCATTCCGTAGCAGTCAGACCAGACAGGATGAGGCCAGATGAGGCCCGATTGAGTCATTATATGTACTCAGATACTCAACCGATGCCACCATACAGCACCGTAAGATCATCTGGACAACGGGTAAATTACAGGTTTGTTCAGAATCAGAAATCAGACCTGATAAACCCCGATATGTCCCTATAGAAACCGCCAAGGCCAGAACCAGTTCTCAATGGGCCTGAGGGTTCAGGCCTTCAGGTACTCTTTCCCTTTCGTCATATTTCCTATTTCATTATGTGATTACTAATCTCCACATTTTTTGCCCGTTGTGTTCGTTGTCATACCTTAGCTGTTGTTTACCGTGGGTTGCTCCTGAGACATATCATAACAACGACTGCCAGTAAGAAAGATAGCGGCAAGAATCGGCGGAGTAGGGAGAGAAGTATACCCACGGGTCTCAAGTAAAACGTACAATTCTGATCAACTTTCGCCGTGCTTGATCTGATTGTAAACTCATCGTCCAAAGACGAGCAAACAGTTTGAAACAAAAATAACAACTGACATCTCGGCGATGCTCGGCTGATAGTTCGGTGCGCTTTGAGAAATCCTCGGCCTTCTCCGACTCCATCCTTGTGGACGTTTGAACGTTCAAACGTTTATGGTCAAATAAGCCATTTGTATACAGCAGAAGGTGCTTTAATATTCTCACGTCAATGGGCGAACCTGTCCCACAGCTTTATAAACTACTGCATCTTCGTCAGCGAGATACACGACAACACCTATTTAAAGTCTTTCGTTTCGTTAAGTTACACTTAAGTTTTCAAATCTCAGCGCTCGACATTTGTATCTGGCAACAAGATCTATGGCTCCTCTTACTATCTCATCTACGTGCAGACTCTCTTCTGGTGAGACATCTACCTGTGTACGATGTCTAGGTAAATCCCAAAACCTTTCCTTTAGGCCAAGACATGCCCCTACTTGGGCTTGGCGTTTATCAGAATAGTGACTGCGTCCCTGCCGTTGAGGCGGCTTTGAAGGCTGGCTACATGTCGGTGGATATGATAACTAAAAATTATTTCTGACCTTGCAATCTCGGCAGACACATTGACACGGCGCAGATGTATAGGAATGAGGACCAAGTAGGTGCGGCTGTGAAGGCAAGCGGCATCCCACGAGAGTCAATCTGGATTAGTGGGTTCGTTGGTATTAGCTGAACAGTACAGCACTTGACTCGCTCGATTTAGCCTCAAAGGTTTCTCAAATGGGTAATAGGACCACCGCATCCGTGCAGTCATCTTTGAAGAAGCTTGGTTTAGGTTATTTCGTGTTTCTCATCTAGGAAAAGATCGCTAATCTGTGTATAGGTTATATCGACTTGTATCTTATACACAGTGGGCATGGAGGAAAGGACGTTCGTTTACAAACATACAAGACATTACTCGAGTTTTCTGGCCCTGAAAAGCCTCTTAGAAATATTGGAGTATCCAACTAGTCAGTATCTTGTTGCATCTATATATATCCTCCTTAAACAAAAACGTTGTGTGACAGTAATATCGAGCACCTCGAGGAAATCCGCCACGCTGGTCTTCCGATCCCAACCGTCAATCAGATCGAGGTACATAATTGGTCCCTCTGTCTATCTATTCCAGATCTGTCTTACCATCCCTTGTATGTAAAGCTTCATCCATTCTGCCAGCAAAAACCGATCGTTGAATACTGCAAGGCACATGGAATTGTCATCTCAGCTTACACTCCTCTCGTACGTGGTGACTTGAGCAATTCTGTTCTCCAGAAGATCGCCAAAGAGGTAGCATGCCATCTCATGTTTTTCATTCGTTCTCATTCACTATCTTGATTAGTCAAAGAAGACACCGGCTCAGGTCCTTGTCCGATGGTCTATCCAGAAGGGGTGCGTTCTCCAGATTTGACTCGATCGTACATGCCGAAGGGAATCCTCGCCCAGTTTTGTGCCCCTTCCCAAGTCGGCCCAGCCAGCTCGTGTTGTCTCAAACGCAGATATATATGACTTTGAGCTCTCGGATACAGCCATGTCGAAACTCGATGCCCTGGATCGTGGCAGCGATGGAGCGGTCACCTGGAATCCTATCGATGTCGAGTAGTTAAGATTAACTTGATGAAGGACGTAAGTTCGATCAAGTGGCCCATCCTCCTCATGATTTCTCGCACTGTAACAGTAGCTTTATCGATAAAACTATATTGTTTAACGTAGCAGAGCCTCAAAGGAGGTGGCGCTCTTCGTCTACCTGTTTCAGCTCAGATGGCCTTTCTACATCGATCTCCGACTGAAATCTTTTGATATTGAACTCGCAACGTATTGAGATATGGGGTAGAAATTTACGACTAAGACACCAAGGTATACCAATGTTGAAGGCGCATCACTCCTGTTTGTCTGCGATCGATAACATTTTTAATGCCACAGTAGCCTTGACTGACAGACACATCGCTAAAATGAATCACCCAGTTCGGCTTCGCTATTCAGGAGACAGGCTCCTGGATGTCGTTGTAAAATTTAAAAAGCCAAGTGGTGTGGATTATACTCAACAAACAGCCGCTGTCAAGTATCCTTGGCAAGGCGTATTTTTCAATCACAGTATCAGCATTTACAAGCAGGTCGACAGTAATTGATGTAAATGTTGTGGCAGGTAGTAGGTACTCTGGATATTTTAACGCTATGCGCCAGTTTATTTAGCCCAATGTCCTTCGGGACGTCTCTGAATCGGCTGTATGTGAGCTTCAAGGGCATCTTCTCTTCTAATCCAGATTAATCATTAAATGTATGACTGATCCTGACTTATATTTACCCGAGTTACAATGAGCGCATTGGCTATTTTCTGAGGTAGTTATCTCCGACTCAGACTCACGATTGCTCATTATGAATAATTAACTCCCAGATCCGCAACAATCGCATGTCGACTGCTCCAGGAATTCTGCGCAGGTGGTCATCTACCACACATTCCACTTGAAGCAACAATCTTATAGAGAAAATCTGACTTCTGACGGAGTCAGGATATAAAGTTTCATTGGCGCAAATCGACTGACTTTGACGCCTCGTGATACGTATCTGAATTAAGATGCGGCGGCTGTCCTGTCATTTGGTTCAAGGTATATAACCCATAATTCCTGAAGTTGACGATCCTGGACCGATCTGAAAATCAAGCATGAGCCTTCCCTGTTTGTCATAGCTTTATCGCTGAAGCTCCTTCATGCTCGACTGCTCGATCGACCTCAAGATCTTTTCAGGCGTAACTATGACTACATCATAGTGGGCGGTGAATGTTTCAATGACACATTTGACGCTACAATTTTAATTGTTTTGCTTACAGGTGGAACTGCTGGCAGCGTTCTTGCGAATCGCTTGACAGAGAATCCTGCAAACACAGTTCTTCTCATTGAAGCTGGCGGGTCGTATGTCCAATACTCCTTATGAGACGCAACACTGATTCACAATTTTCCCAGAAATATCGCTTCAAACGATGACCTCATTCAAGTACCTTTTTTCGTTAGTGACACGACGAAAACCAAGTTTGACTGGAACTATACCACAACCGCACAAGCCGGTTTCAATAATCGCTCCATTCCTTTACCCCGTGGCCACGTCCTTGGAGGAAGTAGTTCCATCAGTAAGTTTATTGTCAGCACCCAAAACGAATTTTTTTTTCGTAATACATGAAGACTATATGTTCTACACGCGGGGCTCTTCTGATGACTGGAATGATTTTGCGCTTGTTTCTGGTGACAATGGGTGGTCGTGGAAGAAAATGCTTCCTTATTTCCTTAAGGCAGATATCAATTTCGTGTACATTCATTTATTTTGCTCATTCATTTACCAGTCGGAGACTCTGACAGCTCCCTCTGATGACCACAATGCGATGGGTCAAATAAATCCGAAATATCATGGGACGAAGGGCCCCCTTCTAACCAGCCTCCCTGCGACGGAACTACCTATTGACTCACTTGTTCTCAATACGACGGCCGAGCTCAAATCAGAATTTCCTTTCAATCTAGATATGAACTCGGGTAATCCCCTCGGGCTTGGTGAATTTGGAAATAAGTCGTGTTATTGCTAATAATAGTGAACATCCAGGTACCTTACAATCAACCATCGGAAATGGTACCCGCAGTAGCGTGGCTACGGCCTTCCTGACACCTTTCCTCTCACAACGGTCAAACCTTGATGTCCTTGTGAACACCCGTGTAACAAAACTAGTCCAGGCTGGCTGTGATGATACTACGCCTATCTTTAATAAAGTACAGTTCTCATAAATGGGTCAAAGTTCGTGTGCCCTGCTTCATTAAAAGTCATCTGATCAATACTATCTCCTGTAGGCCCAACCTATACCGTGATTGCGTCGAAAGAAGTATTGCTTACAGCAGGAGCAATTGGATCTCCTCAGCTCCTGATGCTTTCGGGCATTGGGGACCCGAAAAGCCTCCGCAAATTCGGCATCAAAACAATTGTGAACCTCCCCGATGTAGGGAGAAACATGTTCGACCATCCATTTGTCGCATTACAATGGTCTGTCAACAGTAACAACACCTACGATCAGCTCAATCACTTTCCCGAGGTCTTACATGCGGCAATTGTTGAATATAACGCAACCCGTGAAGGACCACTTGCTAATAACCCCGCCGCAAATAACATCGGTTTCTTTCGCCTCCCAAAGTCGTCGAATGTATTGAAAGGTATTAAAGATCCTGCTAATGGTCCTGTAACTCGGCACTTTGAATTGGTCTTCATAGTAAGTCCGAGGTGCATGGTTATTGATGATGCCCTGATCTGACTTGTCTTCGTGATCTTAGAACTCATTCTTTTCCTTCAGTCAAGCCCCACCTGCAACAGGAAATTATATCTCCATATGCATTGCCGTTACTGCTCCAGAATCACGTTTGCCTTCCTCCAGAATACTACGATGCTTCTCGACTGACTGTATCTGTATACACACAGGTGGATCTGTGCAGCTTGCATCCTCTGATCCTATTGTGCCACCACTGATCGACCCAAATATGCTCACTGAAGACATCGACATTTCGATTATGATAGAAGCATTGAAGATGGCGCAACGTTTTCTTCAAGCTCCTGCATGGAAAGACTATATCAGTGCTCCTTATGTTGATAATGCAAATCTAACTTCCGATGTCGCCATCAAGGCGTACATCAAGAACTCTGCGTCAAGTTTTAACCGTGCCGCCGGCACGGCTAAAATTTCGCATACACGTGAGAACGGTGGTGTCGTTGGGCCAGATCTGAAGGTCAAAGGCACAGCAGGTTTACGCATAGTCGATGCTTCTGTTCTCGTGCGTATTTCGGGATGTCTTTTTCCCCTTGCTTCTATAATATCTCTCTCAGCCATTCGCGTTTGGGGCTCATTTCCAAGCAGTCGTCTACGCTATAGCTGAACGTGCTGCAGACCTCATTAGGAGTGGGTAACAATTTGTAGTGGCATCTTTAAACCGATTTCTCAGCTCAAACAAAGCCTGTATTTTATTTCGTACAATGTTATATATTATATGACTTTGCAGAAATTGATTAACCTTTCATAAAGCCATTCAGCACGGTCTACCATCTTTAACTAGGCCCACTCCGATCTCGTTAACCTTTGGTTCTTCGAATCCAGTGTCAACCAAACTGGACTAATCTACTACTGTAATCACCTTTCGAAGAACATTGTAAATGGAGATCTCAAAAAAGGAAGCCTTTTCACGCCTCAGAACTTGCTAGATTCGCTCGGTTCTTTTAGCCACCTTGTCTCCAAAAGTTACTCCAGGACATGAACAAGCTACAACTTCGACATGGTCATGAGTCGAGAATGCAAGTCAACGTGGATCAATCGTTGTACGTAGAAATATCTCCTTAAGTGAAAGCTTTCAAAATAGCCACATCGTGGCATCTTGGCCAACGTTCGGTTTTTGAGACACATGAATTGTTACATATCACTATCCCAGGCCTGATTCACTAGCTTGCCAATATAATGTGGATATATTCCGCTGCCAATGTTGTATTGTAGACGCGTTGAGGAACTTGGTTAAGTGATTCCGTGGGTAAAAATATACTTAGAAACATGCGTGTTTTTTCCCTGTTAAATCATTTCGTCCCTTAATGAAACTTCAAGCTTCACCCCCCTAATGATATCTGTTAGACACAATAGAATAAAACACGGATTAAAATGATAAAGATTGTGATGAGATATAGGCTCACCTCAGACAGTGTGTGACAACGACTGAGGTTCCCAGTCCCGAATCCAACAAATAACTTCCAACTGGATAGTTCCTCTTCTATTTCCTAATTCGTATTTCCCTCTGCGGCGGCGGCGCTGGATCACATGACACGATTCGCATGCAGTTATTTTCTATTTGAAGGGCGCATACTTTTCAAATATGCCTGGCCGGAGTACGAGTACCTAAACCAAATCTGCTCGCTTTCTGGGCTTGTGAATGCAAAACTATTGCGCAATCTACTTACAAGTAGCGCTTTTTGACAACCAATTCCTCGTAATTCTCGGACGACAATCACATTTACGACGCTATCACGAGTCTCTGTGAAAAAAACTCTGAACCTATCTGATATTTAAGGCGTTACTTCTGGAAGACGAAGAAATGGAACCTTAACAGGAGTTGCATGGAAAATTACAACGCAAAGGCGTTCCTTGAGCAACAAAAGACAAAATTTCTTGCAAGTTGTCAAAGAGCCTGTACTGCACTTTCCAATTGGTGGAACCAAATTTGAGTGGGAATAGATAGTTATTGAGGGAGTGTACAGTACGTATAAAAGATATGTAATTATGAAGGGATTACGAATATTGATTAATGTACTAGAGGTATGTTTCAAATCTATCCGCGCCAGACGGCGGGGCCAGGGACAGTGTAGGAGGTGGGAGAAGGAACTTGGTAGATGTCAACGTTGATACTAGGGTCTATATATCCTAATCAGCATGTGCCACTGAGAGGAAAAGGAGTGGAAAACTAACCGTTGGGACTGATGTGGCCAGGGATGGAGACCTTGGGTGGGTTACCAGAACCTCCGTTGACGATGTTGATTTGGGCGCAGCCCACGTAGAATTCGGGAGGAAGAACATGTAGGGCGGTTTGTTCGGCACGAACGAGGTACTAATCAAAGAGAAATAAGCACAGGATAGAGATTAGAGCAATTGGAAGAGCGTACCTGTCCAGAGGGCGTATCCTTGGGGATGGTGGTTGTCAGCTCAGTTTTACCCAAGTCTGTGAAAGTGAAGGGTTTATGTGTTGCGCCCCACTCAGCAATCTGTACAACAAAATCAATCACAAATGCTCGGTCGTATGAAGAAAGACAAGACAGACCTTGAACCAGTTCCGACCACTGCCATCCCAATCAGCAGCGTTTCCAGGTGCCTTGCCTAGGTAAATAGCAGCAGGACCCTGATGGAAGATTGCGGCGGAGAGCCTGAAGCCCACGGTATCGCCAGCAGAGACGGTGATCATTTCCTTGGCAGGAATAGCATTGGTGTTGCACCTCATATCAAGAGAGGTAACGGGCCTGACTGGCGAGTTATTTTGCGCTTGGCGGACGGCTGCGGTCGAGCCTTCAGTGCCGTGAACGAGGGTAGTGAACATATCTTCCGGTTGTTGAGTAAATCAAATAATGATAAGCGAAGTGCGACTCACAATGAGCAGAAGCAGTGTGGGCGATGGCAGCGAGGCTGAGGATGGAAGTGGTAAACTTCATTATAGATAAAGAGGGAATGTGTCTTCGAAAGAAGGAATAGATCTAGAAACAGAAGGTTGCTGATGGGACTGAGCGAGACTGACCATCCTTTTATACCATGGACTGGAGCGTCTGGGCCGACCTTTTTTTTTCTCGACGCTGGCCCGACGCGGGATGAGAAGCGCTGATCGCGCCTTTTTCGATCGTCAAAAACATTTGTCGATCATGATCGTGGCAGTACACCTCGCTGATGCTCTTTGAATGAATGAATGAATGGTTTCTATTTATTCCGCCGGCAAGCCGCTATACAGGGCTAAGAGGCGGGGGTAGGGCCTGACTCGTGTCCTACTCCTAGTACTTTAACTGATATTCTACTCTTTAATTTGCGTAGTTTGTGCTGATGCTCTTTGATCGTTAAATGCTAAACATTAAGCACCAAGTGATTGCACTTTTTATTTCGGTCTCATCTATGACAAGTAGCTCAAGAAGAAACTCTGAACATCTTCGAGGCTATCAAAGCCCGTATTCTGGTACATGTCCAAAATTGTAACTAAATGATCGTGTATAGTGAGGGACGGATGAAGAAACAAATTTAAGAGGATATTGAACGTGATCGGTGATAGATCGATCCCGACGAATTTGACTTCCGTCGGAAGCAGGTGTTGTGTGCAGGAAAACCAGAAAAGAGGGGGGGAAAAGGAAAAAAAGAAAGGAAAAGAAAGTAGAAACAGAAGTTTATTTTTTCCTACCACGTGCTCTTAAGGTACGGT
The DNA here is from genome assembly GCA_003313675.1 of Termitomyces heimii. Lineage (NCBI taxonomy): Eukaryota > Fungi > Basidiomycota > Agaricomycetes > Agaricales > Lyophyllaceae > Termitomyces > Termitomyces heimii. The sequence continues at coordinate 33,918 of QLON01000526.1, read as the reverse complement.
TGCCGAGAGGGGTCAAGGTCTATTTTGATGTTATCACTTACAAATCGTAGCTAGTATCTGGGGTCCTGGAACTCCGTGACAGTGGATTTCGAGTCATGCATAAGTCATGTGAGCTAAAAAAGATAGCTTATCCTTGGTCTGACCTAAGTCATGCGTTTCTCACCGATGCACACAATAGGAACTTTTTTGTACTGCCAGTACTCTTGGCTCTTGCAGCAAGTCAACATCTTGTGAGCATTGACATCTCATTGTGTTAGAAAGCAGGCCATGTAACAATAGATCTAAGTAATTAAAGTAAGTTTAAGTCCTCAGTCTTGTAATAATTGACTGTATTTCACTGTATCTTAGTAGATTAAGTAAGCTTAAATCTACTTGAACAGTAAGTATCAGTGTGTAATTTAATATAAGCTTGGTTGCTCACCCTCAGTCTTATATAATTGACTGAGGGTGTAATCTATCTATATATAAGTATTTGTAGAACAATAGTTATTGTCAAAGCTTTCAGTGCAGTGGCCATGTCAAAGCTTTTAGCACAGTAGCCATCCAACAAAGGAGTATGTGTGATGGCACTTACTCAAGCATCATTTGTTCAACACATTGAAAGGGAGAAGAGACATTTTTAAGAGATTGATTTTGGCACTATTTGAGTGAGAGATGCTGGGTAAATCATATGTAACTCTGTGATGTAAAGGCAGGAATGAGTTATTCACTGCTTTTCTTTCTTCTTATGTCTTACCACAACCACAATCCTACAGGAAAGAATCAGTGGAATCTTTGTAGATCATCAAAAATAGCCAGTGATTAAGCCAAGCAGAAACTCACCCTAATGGTAACTTTCTCTGGAGCTGAATTGCCTTCTGATTTGAAACACTTATTACATGAGACATTCAGCTTCAGAAGCAGAAAATCCTGACTGCAGTCCATGAAGTTTTTTAATGCACTCTCAGCTGGAAAACCCCAGACTCTGACCCTGCACATAAAGATCATATCTCTTGATCCAACTCACCAGCTGGGAGCAGTGAGCTTTTGCCTTTTCATGAGCCCAGTTGTGATCCCAAATGAAGTTCCACAAGCAGATTGCTTCAAGCAGATGAGTTGGCTCAGTACCACACAATATAAATACTTATTCAGTCCTTAGGCATGAAATTTCAACCACAACTTGTCTCATAACTGGTTCCATGTTGATATACCATTAAGTAGAAACAGAGGAGCTACAGAAACTTCATACAACTAGGTTGAAACAGAGGACATGGAAACTAGCTAGAAGATGTGACGCGACGCGACACAACGACAATTATCGACGTGTCAATGGTTGCACGTGCTGTCACAGTGTTACAGGTAGGACCCCATCAGTGAAAAATGCAAGCCATCACTTACGTGATGCGAAATAGACCTTGACCCCTCTCGGCAACCTTAGGTAGCTAAAGCAACTAAAGCAACCCTAGGCTTGAAGGACAAGGTTGGCTTTTTGTTTTTTGTTTTTTGTTTTTTGTTTTTGTTTTTGTTTTTGTTTTTTGTTTTTGTTTTCCCCTTGCCTTTACCTACGTTAGCCTTCCCTAGCCCCTTATGATTCCCTTAAGGCCGTGACAAGCGTGATAATCTTGAAATCTGAGGACCGTCTCGAACCTCAGGCCTCTGTGTTCATATACTGTTGGTCATATTTGGTATTTGAACTGTAACTGATGAATGATTCATAACAGCAGTCATATATGTGACGAGTGTACACAAGCTCAACTTGTTCTTGTCTGTCTCTGAGCATTAGAAATTTATTCGGCAGGCCCAAACCCTTTGACCGCCATTGTCTGTGAGTGCATTGAGTTTAAGATGTCAATGACATGAAGCAGACTCTGTCGAATCTCAAACTGATCGTTCATTTGGCTACAATGAAACCTATCGAGCGTGATTAACTACAACGACTGTAAACATAAATGCGGCGACGTATAGCGTTTCTATGATAACGACACCAATAAATATCCAGTTCCAAGAGGTATGAAGTACGACGACGCTTCGCGTTTCTATGATAACGACGCCGGTTGCAAATCCAGCCCAAAAGATATGAAAAGAGTATGTCACGTGAATGATTTTGGGAAGGTCAATCCGAAATAATAAGGACGGGTGAAAGTACAAGCGGAAAGCATCCGTCCTGAATGAGCTGACGTCATTCATCTTGTCAAATGATGTCTGAGATCATTATATTACTCACAAGTCCTATGTGGTGAAACGGCGTGTCGCGGAAGGCCGACGCCAATCCGCTTCCCATTCCTTCAGTGCAGCAACAAATCCAGGATTAGGCTGCACGCAAGCACGCTTTCGTTTCAAAAACGTGAAAGCGCTGTCGTACGACATTCCGTGATTTCGAATGAGGTACGCGATGACAATAGCCGGACTTCGTGAGATGCCCTAGGGTTGGAAAGGAGACATCGCGAAGAAAGATCAGAAATTGATGATAAGCAACGGATCGCTTGCGTAAGACTGACCTGTTGGCAGTGAACAAGAACATTTCTACCGTTGCGGAGTGCTCGGTCAATGTAGTTGCATGCGGCTTCGAGATGGGGTTTCAAGTCGACAGTGGTGTGGTCGAGGATTTGTATTCGATGACAGTTGAACCCATCTTTTTCGGAGATAGGTATCCATGATGCATCGAGGACTTGTACGAGATGTGAAATTCGGTGTTCAACGAGGAGATCTCTGTCCTGAACTGCGGATAAGGATCCAACGTACAGCATACCAGTAAGTGATCCTTGAGGCGACAAGATTTGATGCATCGGCGTGCATATCGCCTGCATGACCTCGGTGGGCATATTTTCAAAGCGAATCATAGCTGAGCAAGGTAGGAATGGGTGCAATACTAGGATCAGCAGCTCTGTCGAGCAACTTTCATGGTAGGACGGGTATAAGTAGGGAAATACTACAGGGGTGCTGTAAAATTAAACCATAGTGCTATTCACCACATCTGCTTACCGAGAGATTCTAACAGAATGTTTCCTACACGAGGTCCTCTCACCAGTTAACGCTTCACGTTCTCAAAGGGGGGGTCCGAACCAAAGGAGTGTAATGATGATTGTTTGAGATCAGGTACAGGGGTGTAAACAGGGCCGATCAAAGAACCGCACTTGTGGCGGACTAGATCAGATCACAATTTAGTAATTTCCACGCGTGATTTTTTTCAACTTGTAATTTTGAGCCTCTATACAGACAGTCTTTCATCGACAACCTCGAAATATTTCAATCAACACCAAATCTTGCCCAATTAAACTCACAAGAACTACAGATCTATTCGTCGACAGAGCACTTTGCGTGCAGGACTGAAAAGTTATGGTTGGCTACCAGAAAATGGATCGCGAGATGAAATCAAAGTAAAGATGGCCGATACCGTACTGTAAGCCCGGACGCTCCCCTCTTCTTCCTTCTTCTAATGTCATCGCTTTCCCGACAGTTCGACAAGGTGGTCAGATTTGTCCTAGTCCTCCCCTGAAGCCGTCTGCCCTTGTTCCGTCTTATACCTTTCAGTCATTCGACGTTGAAGTTGACGTCAATACATTCCAACGATAGGAATACCAGACATGTTTCATTGAAGTGAAGTAAAGCCGTATTTCATTACAAGTTTTGCCGTAAACTGTAATAATCAGGGTTGCCTTGCCATGACTCCTATAAAAACAAATTGCTCATTACGATTGGCAAGACCCTCATGCAGAACGATACCCATTAATTTCCTTGAAACCTTCCAGGAGGCTGATTCTCTTGGCACACATCTCATAGTGGCAACATTCCCGAGCCTGTAACCCATATCCAGTCATTCTGTCACGCAGTATGTAATGGGGAAGAGTCTGACATTTATATTATCATCTGTGTTCTCGCGATCGACGCCAATCCTTTTCTGCCCACCCTACTTTTCTGCACGAAACAGAAACAGAAAAAGGAAAGAACTCATAGACAAGGGTGATTTCTGATGTTTGATGAACGTGCTTCTAGCCCCCACCATTTCGCTCCAAGAGAAACAACGTAAACTATTTCCTAATTAGGCATAAGTGCACCAATTCGCTATCGTAAGCTATGGGTTTGGTACTCTGACCAAATTCTGCGCATTGTATTTCTCCAGAAATGATCAACTACGATCAACTTCTCTTCCATTGAGGTTACGGGGTGATGGATTGTAAGACAGGCGAGTGATAACTATAAAGGCATGATCCAGGGTAGCCTCAGTGAGCCTTGGCCTGTGTCGGCAACCCTGCCTACTAACTAACCTCCTTAGATTTCAGTTATCTCGAGACTTCCACACTTTAGCCTTTCATTGACGCAGGCGTGAAGATTGATGGCTGGCATTTGCTTCCGTCCTCTGTTCGATAGATTGCCGCACGGCGCACTTTCGGCGGGTTATGTATGACCCTACGGCATACTTGTGCCTTATCCTTGTTATCACTCACAACGTCCGGCACATGTTCGGGAGGGCATATGGAAGTGAAATTTCGCGGCAAAACAGAACAAGAAGTATCCTTGATCAAGGAATAATGCTTTCTTTCCATTTGGCTAGCCGGTATACCCCTCCACCTCATCACGTTAATCCTTATCTGATCCATGATGCATGTACATTCAACACTTCACTTCTTTTGAACCTTAAACAAAGACATGGCGAATTCTGACCAACTCCGTCAGGATTCGGTGAGGCCAAAACCTCATGCACATGGTCACGTCCTGCCCACTCATCTACTTTCCAAATCCATTCCCTTGTTCAAGGCCATCAGAACATGCGTACGCATCCAAGGGCGGTCAGGATCAGGCACCAGCTCTGTACAACCGAGCGAGCGTAGGTCCAAAATCAAATACCCGAAAAGGAACGATAGGGAATTGGCGCTCTCACAGAAGCCTATTTATGTGTAACATTAACTTGTTCATTCTCTGTGAAGCCTACGGCATAGTCGGCTTACTCATTGATAATTGCAATTGGTAATGGTTTTTGACACCTGTGCAAGTTTCGCCTCATAGATCTATCATGGATCAGCCTTGAAAATCTTCCCTTCGCCAACGACGTGTTCTTGCGTTGGTTCACTGTTCAGTTGCTGTTATCGCTCCCCAAGTGCTATATCAGGACGACGGAGAAGTCGGACGCCATGTGATCCTTTTCAGAGTGTTTATAGTAAGCACCCCAATATCTTTGACGCGAAACCACCCCAGAACTAAGAATGATGCGAAAGGCCCTTTGAGGTGTCCTTCTATCGAATTTCAATAACGCACTACAGCCCCATTTTCTTGAATCATCCACTCCAATGATAAGCAAGAATAAAGAAGAAAAAGCCACCGGCAAGCTAGCACAGAATCATCCGCAATAGCCCCACATAGGACAAAAAGCACATCTAGAAAATTTCAAGCGCAATCGGAAGAAATAAGTAACTCGGAGGTCTTCTATACCACGTGCGGTTGAAGGAGCGAAGCTGTGGAGTGAGGCTTTTCAATTCATGCAGCTTGTACCCTTAAATATTGAAATGTATAGAACCATAACCGGATTACGCGAAGTGGAGCTTGACTACTGTATCGACAAAGATATGAACGATAACACCTCGTCTTTTTGCAATTTTGTAATATGAAGATATGAAGTGCATCTTCCCACAATTGCCTTCGAAGAATTTGGTGACACGGCAGACTGATCAAGTGAGCTTTTCCGGTACTAGAAGATATCCCTCCGTAGAAATAACACTATTGCAATTTGTCGAAGAAACTGAAGATCGATCGTGATGTCGATAATTGGCCTCACTGAGATGCAGACACAATTCTGTTGTCAAAGGAAGCATGAACTAGTCAGACCAGTTGTGGGAGGACTGCATCAGAGCCAGCGCTTTCGTCGTAACGCGTTGAATGATAGGACATCACGCAATATGGAGATGAGCGTTGAGACGGTCTAGGTGAAGGATTATAGGTCACGATTGGAAAGTTTGTATTAAGACGGACACGGCGTGAAGTGTATCGAAGGTACGACATAAACTAAGTTAATTGGGCTTCGTCAAGGTTTGTCGATTTGGCAAGAGATGTCCAGCTAGAAGTCAATCTGTCAACTCTGTCAACTGATAACAAACTATTGATACAATACATTTTGTGAAGAGCCCCTTAAAAGTTGTCAAGAGTCTGTGTAAATCGGGAAAGTTTGTTATTCACGCTTCATCTCCCCAACCTCTGACATCGAGAACCGGAAGCTTTTACTCGTCATTATACAGATAGACCTTGTTCTGTCTCATCCAAAAATCAAGCTGTATCTACCTCGTTCCGTTTCGTCAGGATCCGCATGACATCCTTCGTCCTGATGGGTTCAGAGGTTTACCAAGTTCACGGTTCAAACAGGAATAGACGTCCAAGAGAGTGATTACTACTATTTTATTCTCGTGTAGGACATTGTACTCTTTTCTTCGCGACTAGCAGGTCAGTCTTCTTCCACAGATTAAGATCACAAAGTTTTTACAGTTGCCTAACTAGTCTAGAAACCTTCCTCAGTCATGCCTGAGCACTAGAAAACAAACCGAATCGAAGAATTCAAAACCTAGAATCATCTACCAGCGGCGATACCAGAGCAACCAATGCGTAGAAAACAAACATCGAACATCCAAGACCATGGTTTACAGACAAGACACTAGGAGAACACCGCGTTTCAGATTAAGACTACACCGTATGGGTAAGACATCCAGGATTAGCATAGTATGATTGTCGATTAAGTCGTCAGACAGACTTTGTCGTATGACTGGCAGAGAGTCTATCAACAGACCAGTTCCGATTACGTGGCCAGGAAAATTATTGGCAGATGAGGCATATATGTCTACTGGGTGGCTTTGAACATTGCAATGATAAGTAGACAATTGTTTATGTGAGACTGTCTTGTTTCAAAGGAGTTTGATGGTGGCCACGACAAGGGTTGTAAGTCTACCGGAGAAGACAGCGGTATAAGTTCTTCCAGGTCGGTGACTCTTGACCGTGCGACCAGAAAACTGGAGCTTGTTACGATGAACGTACCACGTCTAATTGCCCAAATAATCCTAGTTGAGTTGTCCGTTGCCTTATGAGCTTCCAGCCAACTCCCAACATCAAAACAGAGATATAACCCGGAAGCTTTGTTCTTGGGTGGTTGATGAATGCGTTGCAAATGTTGTAGAACGGACTATCTGAGGCTGATAATACAGTTCAAGCGGTCACTTTGGGCTTTGAACGAAAACTTGTCGGTGATCATTCATCGCACTTTTTGGTTGCTCTGGATCGCAGTCCTACTTGTTGAGCCCCATCATGATGGAGGAGCTCAGACATCGTATCTTTGATACCAGAGTCTCGGTGATCACCGCGAGACGGTCCAAGAGGAGATGCAGTGCCCACGGGCTTAATTAACTATTTATATAAATACAAATTCCTTCCAAAATCACGCCCAAGAGAGGGAAAGATGAATTTTATTATTATTGCATTGCAAACAGAGGAGCCAGCGCAGAAGAAAAACAGCGCTACCCCATACATGTATGTCAGACCTTTGTGTAGAAAAAATTAAGTATAGGTTCCCTGTCCCGGTCGGTACAATCAGAGCCTAATGCATGTTACCATAACCGTTGCATACGTATAATAAGAGGGGAGAAGAAGGAAGGAAGAGTAAAAGTGGAAATTGGGTGCGGCTATGCGTTGTGTATATAATGTCAGGTCATTTATCGGAGACTAGGGAAACAAGAAAGATCAAGGAATGTGGAACGAGTATAGCACACTGTAACTCGAGTTGGTGGAGATGGACAATATGAGAATGCAATAATGGGTAATGGGCAATTGAAGTGAAGGAAACAAGAAAGAAAATGGAAGAATGTGTAATCGGAACGAAAAAAGGAAACAAAAAAGGAAACCAACAACAATGATACTCACGGTAAGTAGGAAACGCCAGGGTGGAGAGAGGAGAAATGAAAAGGGCAGCCCAAGGTATATATACATATGTTCTGATTAGAGTCCACTTGGAAGGGGAGTATAAAAAGGTTGCGATCGAAAAAGGATATATGAAGGGATGTGACCAAGATGGATGTCAATGAAGATTGACAAGGACACGAATATGGATGGATACAAGACAAAAAAAAAGCAGGGCGATTTCGGTGGTTGACGAGTCGATGGAGGGTCGAAAGATATCAAAGCACCACATTACGGAAACAGGGAAGGAAGTGGGGGCGAAAAATCCAAGCACCAGGCTTCAAACTAGGCTCTCAATGCCCATCCTGAACAGTATCGCCCCCATCACTCCTAGTCTCTACCCTAACTCCGCGCTCCGACTTCACGCTACGAATATCCCTACCCTCCTCTGCGAGCTCACGGCCTAAAATCGACTCCTTTCCTTCTTCAGGACTCTCGCCCTCCTCCGCTCGGCGTGCAGCAAAGTCGGGTTTCCGTAACATCATGCGGAACGCATCCGCCATGATCGCGGCGTCCTCGCCGCTAAACGGTGCTTCGTTGTTGCCAGCGCTTCCTGCACGCGACATGGTTGATGCCCCGTCATGCACACTTGTTCCATCACGAGCTGCATTTCCGTGGCCGATAGACCCAGCGGCTAGGAGGGGCGACGAGGGCCCACCAACGTTCGCCATCATAGGCGAAGAGGAGCCCATTGAGTTGCGATTTGAATCGGACTCCTGACGTCGCCGCATGCGGCGCATGATCAGGAATGTGAGTATGCATGTGGCCACGATGGCAAAGAAGCCTAAGACTACGATTACGGCAATAGCCCAGTGTGGAAATTCTTTGCCCGAGGAACCTTGTTGAAGAGAGGCTGTGGATGTGGATGAAGAAGCAGTCATAGTGGAGAGAGTGTTCGATCCTAAGGCTCTTGAAGCAGACGCAGCAGACGCAGCAGATGCGGCTGAGGCGGCTGAGGCAGACGAGGCTGAGGCCTCAGCAGCTGATTCTGACGATGCTGACGCTGCCGAAGCAGACGATGCAGATGCTGCTGAGGCCGAGGACATCGAAGCAACGACAAAATCCGCAAAAGTAGTTTCTATAACGGAATGAAGGTTAGCGTTTGCGGGTGAAGCAACGATGAAGTCAAAGAACAATGAAGCATTCGACAGAGGGAAATAATCAAGGGAGTATGAAGGGGTATTACGACTTCAACCCGAAGATCCCAGATACTAAGAACGTCACTATATAGGTAGCGCTGGGAAGGGTATGTCTAGTGTGACAACGTCCTTGCACAAAGCACAACATGCATGCATAGTATAACCGCCTCTTGTCCTTCACTCAAAAGGACCAAGTAAGCCGAACAGTAGGGGACTGCGCCCCCCTCTCGACAAAAAAGGCAAGAGAAGAAGCAAACGGATCTATACTCACGTACGGCAGTGAAAGTGGGTTGCGCGATTGCATTTGGGCCTATAGTTGTGCCACTGGGTATAAGCACCCAATAATATGGGTAACTGATATTTTGGCCTTGAAAGTTCGTTGCCCTATCACCCCACCATAAGTCGTTGACCTGGGCATTGATTCGTCCTGCTTGGTCTGTTGGATTTCGAACATCCCGATAGTGCAGAATTTGTTTCCGAGAATCACCGTGGAAAAGGAAGATGTCGACTAGGTTCGCCTGTGTAATTTCCGGTCGACGTGAGTTCCCTGACGTCAAGTGAGTTGTCTATGAGCCACAAAAAGCTTGAAGAAGTCACGAACAAACAAAAGTAATCCACTCATGTTGAGCTACAACAGTATCAGCAGTGGGAAAGCAGGAGATGACTGTGTTGTCAGAGAGGAGTTGACAGTCTGTCAAGGCTTTGTCTAGAAGGTTTCCGTTGGTTACTGCGCATCGAATTGAACCAGGTACCTCCAACTCACCAACTTGAGGCTGATCGACAACGACTTGTCTCGCCGTCTTCGACGTGCTGGCATGGCTATCGTCACTAATCCGTCTACGTTTCAGCGATCGTTTCCGCGTTGTTACGACAGGCTCGGCTGCCGGAGTTCTTGCTGGCCAAGGACTTTCGAGAGAACGTGAAGGCATGGGGAAAGAAAGAATATGCAGAAGAGTAAGATGAGAGAGCTGAGGACAATCTAGTAATTGGCTATGAAATGCGAGGTTGTGCGGCAGGTCTAGCTCGCATTATCCAGGTTAGAGTAAAATTATGAGGGAGTCGACGGCGACAGGCCTGGGCTGGACGGTGAGAACAGCGGCGGCAAGGGCGTGGTCGTCGGAAAAGACGATGAGCGGAAGGGAGCAAGAAATTCGTTTCCACGCCTCTCCCATCTCTCAGGGACCCCGAAGACCGCGTGCTGGGTTTCGATCGTGCCACCTGCAACCTAAAAGTGTTTCCACACTTGCCATAAACGGCCAGAACTTTGCTTTTTTTTCTTTTTGAAACTGTCTGGCCTGCGGCAATCTCCTGCCTTCCCACATTGAAACCAGCCCCGTTCCCACTCTTAATCCTGTGCCACTGACAACAGACCCTGTCTAACCAGAACAAAAGTAGGTGGCAATGAGCCTTTCATTTGACTCGGAACATCAAGCCTGCCCAATTGGACCCCAGAGAACAAAGAGGTAATCCAGCCGTCTTCTTGGAAAGCGGGTGGATATTCTCAGCACTCAGGACTCAGTATTGATGTATTGATGCTCGACGGGTTTAGCGGATTTCAAAGTTCCCGGGGTCCACAGCCATGTACGTACATTGCTTGAAGGGTATACCTAATTGATTTAGACACCATGGTTAAAAATTTGACACGACGGGCGGTAACTCCCGCAAGGGAGAGCGCGTTCATCACTATGGACGCGCGCAACATCCATACGAAACATATCCTACTCTCACACAGCTTGGTGAAATAGCCACAAATCACACACGGTGGATTACACAATGTGCATCGGTGCGGTTAAAATTGCCCACGGCTTGACGAAGCTGGCCTCGTGGTTTCCATGCTCTCCTCAGAAGGTGCCATATAAACTCTCTCACGCAACCGTGAAGTTAGGAATAGCGGAAGCCAGAGGCATACAGCCTCCGATCCATGTGTTTTTATCGTCGATGATCACCCGTTTGAAGCCACAACATGAGGCGCCCTGCAATTGGTTGGTTTATCCATCACGTCTACCAACGCGCACAGTCCATTCACACATAAGTAACGAACTCTGCGCCAATGGAATAATTCAACTCTGCCAAACATGGTAAACCGACGTGCACTTAAGAAATTGAAAAACTATGTACTGTCTCGCCTTGACCTCGGCCGAGACGCTTCGTACAATGGCATGCCCAAACTTGACGCTTTTTACTGCACTTGTCCAGGCTACCGTGCCGTGTTTCCATACCAACCTTACAAAGTAATCTAGGTGTCGCCGTTTGGCCGATGGCCTTCTACCCAAACCTCTATACCGCCTGCCTAAAATTGTCGCTCACCGGTGCGGGTCTCCCTTCAAGTGATTTTTTTACATCCAACATGAATGATTCTCCGACTCGGGCAGGTATATAGATGACATGTACATTTTCCTTTCACTGGAGATTGTAGCAGACACTGCCTCATAGCCTCGGTTAGTTAATCCGTCCGGGCCTTTGTGGGAACCAAACTACAAACAACACTACATAATTCATTGTAAGAGCCTGATGAACTAACTGCTTGATCATGGGCTCGTGACGCTAAAACAAAAGCGCCTACGTCGGCGGATGATTTGTAGCTTGTCAACTGACGTAACAATACTCAGGACCATGCATGACACAAAGGTTGCATTACAATAAAATTGTACTCGCAGCGCAAAAGGAAATTTTTAATCCGGAGATTGCGTCATAACCGTAATGATTTTTCATTCCCTCACAACCATTCATTACAGTTCCAGGCTTGTTTATGACCTGAATACAAGTCAACAAGTGCACAGCACTCATAATCATCCCATGAAACAACGGTCGTCTGACGACCGACGACGTCCAACCCTGCGCCACCTTGATATCAAAGCACAATTGTTGTCCAATCAGTTAGCTTCCAGGATCTTGGCGCCATCAAAAGAACGTGGAACACATCACCCCGTCTTGATAGTACAAAGAACCAAAACGAGACGTCTCTGCCTCGTGAACCCCCCATGATTAATGATTGCATCGGTCAGACTTCTGGGAGCGAAACAATATAATTCAGTCTCTCCTGTTCCGTTCCCGCGAGACTTTACTAAAGCGAAGGGCTTGAAGAAACGTTGACAGTGTGTATGAACGCATGTGATGCAAGTCTAACCCAAAAACGGTCTGACGTAAAAGGATTCTAATTTAAACGACGTCGTGTGATGCAGGGCACCGCGTAGCCTCTGCTCAGGAGATAATCTACAAACACCGTATATCTTTTCCAATGCCCGCAGCATCCATGTCTCTAGATCGATATAATCAGGAGATTCTCGCAGCGAATATTGATGGCTGGGCCATGTGCGTCCAATTGAAGGAGACGATGCTGGAAGCCCTCGTACTTTTTTGTAGGGCAACGACTGGATAGACCCGGATTTACTCACAGCTCTAGACCTGACATACGTAATGTTCCCGTACACCGTCATCGCCACTTTGGGACTGACTGTGCTCGGGACTAGCCTTCTCGAATATGTAACTGCGATTTGGCACCGAAATGTGTACGTAGGACCGGTGTCATCGGTGCCATTGTCAAAGGTATAAGAATCTAGGGATGAAAACCTCAATTCTGTGACAAGTCGGCCGAAGTCACTTGAACTAGGGACACATATGCACGGGTAACTAACTCTTGATTTGAGCTTTTGATTTCAGACTAGAATCTCAAAGTTCTCCTTTGATATTGGTTTTCTTATTGGACAGTGAAGGATCCCGAATAGATCGTCATTCAGCCTTACGGCTTGCTTTGCTTGTGCATCAAAGTTCTGAGATAATTTCCGCAAGTCTTCTTGCCCAGGAATAGCAATGAAGCGCATACCTTTCAAGCAGCTTGAGACAATGCTTTAATATCCCTCAAACTTAGCCTTAATTCCACCTTGAGCCAATCTTGCGGTCAACGGGAAAAGGTCGTGTCAAGGGTATTTCTTGTGCTACAATTGCTAACTTTGCATATCAGTATATTTAAACTCAATTCTGACAAGGTTGACTAGAATTATTTTGAACTGCAACCTTTGTAGAATTTTCTCTGATTCACTCTAGAGGACGTATGTTTCAATCTCTTATTTTTTCATTTTTCCAGTCTGATAACCTGTACTACAAAGGCTTAACCCCCGTATCAGAGCTCGAAGATGCTTGTAGAGACTCAAATCGGGGAAACAAATTTCCTTGAAACATATTAGGTATCTTCCTCGGAGGCACCGTATCTCTCAAATGTGAAAGTGAAAGGCACCGAATTTCGTTATATTCAGATCTTGTGAATCCGCTAATACAAGATATGCATTGTACCAGAAATCTATAGAAATCGATGTAGAACTTAAGTCCTTATAACAAGAATCCTTCTCGCCGGTTATTGAAGAGCATGGTTGGTCCAATAGTTCTTGGCGACTGTGGAAGTTATGACCGTCCTCTGTAAATGAATGGTTATTGGAATGCTTTGAGCTCCAGCTTCTCTATGATTCATTATCTCAATGACAAAACTATTAATAGTACAACTACGACTGCTATTCTACATATATCTGTTAAACAACGCAACATTGGTCAAAGAGAGAACTAGGTATTTCGGAGGCACATACCAACTCAAGGTCGCATGCGGTCACCAAGATCCTGAATTGCGTTGTTCCGCAATATTTCGAGCATTCTCTAGGACTGGAGGATCGCGTGTGACTACAACATCTTTCGTGATCACCATTGGCGTTTGCGAGAACCTTCTGAAAGAGGCCGAATCGTGAGAGCTATCGGACCCTCGTTCACTGTGTACGATAATGAGGTTGAATGTTATTGCCTATTTACAGTTGATGTTTTATTCCGTCGACAAAGGCGGGGACTTACAATAATTTGAACAACCTTAAAAAATGAGGTTATGTAAGATTTCCATTTGACAAGAGAGAATCCTTACTATACGTTGGACACCGAATTGGCTATTATGGTGTGTCAAATAGACGATGAGAAGCGCTATGAGAGATGTCGTGTAAATTAGCCCAGCCTCAATAGTGATGCGGATAGCTCTTGAGAGTGGGTCCTGTTGTGGGATTATGAAAGAGCGATAGCGTGAGGATCCTCTCCTGACATTCCATATTCTAGAAACAATCAAAGAGGATGTGATACAATTCGTGGTCATCGCCATAGCATAGAAAGTGATAATGAGAGGAGTCAAGTTTTGTGCTCTATTACTGCGAGTCGTAGTTCCTGCTGCAATGACCGTCGCCGTAATACCGACTGCTACAGAAGAAAATTAATTTCGAGTTTTTGTGGTCAGACGAGCTCGACGACACACCTAAACCCACTAAAGACGTCAGCACGGAGAAAGCGATCATTTGTATTTTTTTGTTCCATGCCATAAAACACCGGTATATCTTTTAGGCTCATGTAAGTTCAAATGCGAAGAAGTACCATCAAGCGCACCAATACTGAATCACCGAGCCACGTCTGTACCACATATAAACAGAAAGACACGTCACTCCACCACTGGAAGTTGCCTTCGAAATCGAGAGAAGCCTTTGGATCTTCCTGGTAGAAAAGAGCCACGCGAAAGTGTAATTCTATTATCGCATCTGCAGCAGAAATGGAAAACATGGCAATGGCTACAGATACCATCCACCAGGGGATATCCTTAGTCCGTCGCAAGCTTCCACCAGACAGAACGAGCGTCGAGATACAGTAACAGAATGAGATTATGTTGATGCCTGAAGTTGTTGGCAGAAATAGAAGAGATAAAGTTTTCAACATACCAAACGCTGTGGTCTGGAAGAAGTACGTGATGATGAACGATAGTTTGTCGGAGAACATAAAAGAATGAGATAGTCGAAAGCACTCTACAACACTATGGCTTATGTGAAATCGTGTTCTGCCTATGTCTCGCCTGTGATCGGACAGCCCCCAAATACCGGTCATTAGGTTCTGTACACTGGTATACTCCAAATTCGACATGGTAGTGGCGTCAAGAGAGGATGATGATAGAATAGTGAAAAATCGATTGCAACCGGACGAGAAAGATCTCTTGGAGAACAAATAGATCGAGTATGGTATCCATATGCGTTGACCGACAAGGCGTCACTTCTCTCGTCAAGACTAGTCTTTTTGGAAACGTGCGTCACAAAATTGTTAGTGGCAATGATATATGCGTTCAAACCAGCAGATCAAAGTGATTTGAAAAGTTTTGATGGCATGCTTGTTGGTGAATTTCCAACGCGCGGAAATGGAGTCTTAATTCATCCAATCTTGACGACTGGAATATTGTGAAGGTGAGTCAAGTATGACGCGTCCCTGACGAATCTGGTCTCGAAATGCAAACATGGTAGTCTAGCCCAGGTATCCGTTTCAATTACCAAATCTGTTGATTGTCTCATGAACGATGTCCGGGGACTTGATACAGTACCAACTTTGTTATTGCTCCTCCCTCGGTCGTCCTCCTTCTACACGCTATTGCGATATTGCCCCAAAGTCCCTTGGCCGCTTGCTTCTTTTTAATTATTGTGTAATTATGTGGTCAGGATCGTATTACTCTCCAGACATTTTTGATACACATCACGTGACAATCGATTCTTGACTGGCCCAACTCACTCCTTACTGTGCACAATCACTTAGAAGACGTGAATCAACGTCTGTGGAAGACTTGGAAGCTCCGAGCTCGTGGCGAGAAACACATAGAAGCGATGGGTGAGTTAGTATTGATCGAGGACATTGAGGAGGTATGCCAACCCTTTCTGTCGATCTGGCAATCGTTGAACTTGTCACAGTCGGAAATTTCAGTGGACAATGGAGAACTCTACGTCTTTCAATGGCTTTCTTCTCTCGAAAAGAAGTTGGCCGCCGCTACACCTGTGAGTGTTGACGATACGAAACTACATTTAGACACTCACATAGCCTATTAGCAACATTTGAAAACAGTACAAGCCAAACTAGAGAGCACCCTGGTGAAGATCGTTACGGCACCGGAACCGTATCCAGTTCCAGGGCGTGCACTGAGGAACATTGCCGGTCGATGTCTGGTTACGTTATACACTCGCGGAGAAACGAGGACGTTGTTCGATACCCTGCAGACATTCATGAAAGTAGTTGGAGATTTCAAGGCAACGGACAAGGAAACGACCAAGATGTGTGTTCAAAGCCCTTAGCCATACGAATTATCTTGAACTCTTGCAGCGCAGCCTTTTCTTGCATTGGTGAGATAATGGCTACCTTTGGCTCACAGGTGAGCTTTTGACGACTTGGCAGAGATTATGTGGCTCAAACAGAAAGAAATAGTCCATGTCATTCATGGCCGAGATCCACTCAATTGTTTTGAGGACTGTCAAGAATTCTCAGGTATGTTATTTAGCGGAGGCTCCATGGTGATGTTGATCATTTAATCTCCTCTAAGTCATCAATCCTTCGATTTCATGCGTTAGCTGCTTTACGAAAGTCTCTAGTCACTGCTAAGCGGGCTGTAACGGATTCAGCTCTGAAGGATATTCTGAAACAGATGAGGAACTGTGTCACTGACAAATCTCTTCCTGTCCAACGCGAAGCCGCGTATGTGAGTAAAACATTGGTCCCTTGACCACTGCTCATTCAAATGCAGGTTATAATTGCCATTTACTCTGGTGCAGATGCCAGTCATCCATCTGCAAGCGATGTTGAAAACATTGTGAACCTGTGCATCAAGAGTCTGGAAAATGCTGATCAGGCAACGCGACATTCGCTAGCTCAGCTTGTTGGTCATATGCTCGCGTCTACTCAAATCGAACGTGCAGTACCTGTTCCGGATTCACCTCAAAAGGTCAAAAAAGATGAAGACGACACGGATGCTGGATTATCCAGTGCTGTCAGCACTACCGCCGAGATCAAGAAACCTACCTTGACTCCTACGGAGATGCTTAATCACCTTTCAAACCATTTCAACAAGCCCAACGTTTCGCGCAAGATTAGGACTGGAATCTTCGATTTATACGCGGCGCTGTTCACGCGTTTAGGTTCTGCATTCGTGGAGACGAATTTCGCTCTCATCATATCACATCTTATGACAGATATCGTCAGCAGCCCTAGGAACGCCGCGACCCGTTACGAAACTTTGCATGTCCGATCGTTGGTGGGGATTTTACTGAGAGACCTCATCGGTGTTCGCATGTTGAGCGAGCAGGGTCAGATAAGTGCTATCCAGGAGCTTGCCAATGCATATCTGAAGCGCTGGCCCGCTATGATGCCCGGACAGACTGCACCTAGCTCGAAGGTCCTCGTCATCGTCCTTCGAGAGGTTGCGGGATTGTTACAGCAGCTAGGCAACGCTCCACCTCCCGTTCAGGTAAGACGTTATCCTTCTGTTCCTGGATGATTTGAACTTACGACTGATCGGTCAGGATGCTCTCGCCGATCCTTTAGTTACTTTGCTTTCCCATCCAAGCCACACGACGCGTATAAATGCAGCATGGACTCTACGCTGTTTTTGCTATTCTACCCCGCTCCGCCTTCCTAAGATTATCCTCACTGTCACTGAGTTGCTCCAGCGTGACATTACGTCTATTGCCTCGCCCGCAGCGCCATCTGATATTAACTTACGTGCACTCGGCCACGCATATGGTCTTGCTGCTCTCGTATCCATCATCCCCGAACGACCCCTCTACGTTTCATACGATGTCAGTGCCAAAGTCCTTGACATGTCTATCTCATTGCTCAAGCGAGCTGGCGAGCACGATCTCAAGGTTGCTGGAGTTGAAGTCGAAGTTGCATGGACTTCTATTGCATCTTTGATGGCACTCGGCCCGAACTTCGTACGGCCCCATCTGCCACAGCTCTTGGTACTCTGGCGAAATGCCCTACCCAAACCGACAAGCAAGGATGCCAATACCACGAGATCGGTCGGGGAGTGGATGTTCCTTCTTCATGTCCGGGAGAGTGCACTGAGTGCCATCCTGTGTTTCCTGCAACACAATTCATCGACTCTCGTTACACTCGATGTTGGTCGGAGAATTGCTTCCCTATTGAGCAATGTGCTTTCTTTTGCGAACAACTTCATAAGCCAGCGTGTCGAGGATTCCCTCGAGGCCCAGCAATTGCCGGAAGCCACGAAGGGCCTCAATCTTCGGTCTAGTGAGGCTCTCCTTCGTCGGCGTGTGTATCAGTGTTTTACGGCTCTTGGATTTTCAAGCCTTGCGGAGTCAACTCAGGTTACTCTCCTTCAATCGGCTGTCTCTCTGTTTGCTAGCCCTGACGGATACGCTGGATCTTCAGTTCAAGCTGCCATCGCATCCTCATCCGGTACCTTCACATCAGTCTGGCAAACTGTC
This sequence comes from Termitomyces heimii, assembly GCA_003313675.1. Classification (NCBI taxonomy): domain Eukaryota; kingdom Fungi; phylum Basidiomycota; class Agaricomycetes; order Agaricales; family Lyophyllaceae; genus Termitomyces; species Termitomyces heimii. Next base: position 15,605 of record QLON01000526.1, on the reverse strand, counting down.
GATGGATATGCTTATGGTGTGACATCGCACGAAATTTCAAATGTTGGAACTGGTGCTGTTGGAGATGACTCTACTCAGGGTGGGCAGGACTATCTCAATCGTGACACTGTTGAGGTGTCGATCGATTGTCTGGCAAGTTATTTCCTATGTCTTGATTGTATTGCAGTGCACTACTGACGTCTCATTCTAGCTCCGGAAACCTGTCCTTGGAGCTTGTGAACATGATCCACTCTCGCTCTGTCAAGCCAAGGTTTCTAACTCTGAGTACAGACTGCTGGAACCACCACCACCTGCAACGTCCGTGGTAGACACTGCAATTGAGCTTTTCGCTCAGCTACTCCCTCTTCAGGATCTCACATCTATGACCCGTATCATCACTCAGCTTCTCGAGTCGATTAAATCTCCCAAACTCGAGAAGAACTCGGGCAGGAAAGCAGCCGTCAATATTAATGCTACCATTGGACTCTTGCTCGCTCTTCGATACGCTACTGCATCCCACTTTCGACAAGCACGGGAGACCCTTGGAAGTCCCCAGGTCACATCACTTCTCTCTCCGTTCCTCCATGAGGTTTTAGTTGATGGTGATGTTGCTCTTCGCACAGCTAGTAGCGAGTCGATAGGTCGCTTGGCTAGTCTCTCTGGAACCAACTTCCTCACAGGACAAATCAAAGACTTGGTTGATCGAGTTGTAAGCAATCGTGATCCTTACGGTCGTGCTGGTTGTGCACTGGCTTTTGGCGCCATATATAGCCATGTAGGTGGTCTAGCAGCCGGACCTTTGCTCAAGACAACAGTCAACGTCTTGATGTCGCTCAGCAATGACCCGCACCCTGTGGTGCACTTTTGGGCCTTGAGTGCACTCGCACAAGTGATCAATGCTGCAAGTTTGGCGTATGCTCCATTCGTTTCGAGCACTTTAGGTATGCTATTGAAGATATATCTTATGGAGTCCCATGAGCGAGAAGGTGGAACCCTTCCGAATGCGAATCTCAGTGGTGATCACCCTGCATATCCTGTTGTTTGCCAGATAATTGACGCAGTCATTTCCGTACTTGGGCCCGACATGCAAGAGTCTGCTCGAACGCGAACTTTGATCCTAAATTTAGTTTGCGAATTCTCCGTCGAGGCCGATGAAGGAATTTGTGTCGAAGCTATCAAGTGCATCCAACACTTCCTCATGTTCGCACCTGAGTACATCAATGTCCCAGACTTGGTCACACAATTCAGGTCTCACCTTTCATCCACACGCCGGCCCCTCAAAATTGCTTCGATTAATGCATTATACCAGCTTGTTCAAAAGGATGCTCTGGTCATGTCAAAATTAGGAGGAGACCAGCTCGTTGAAGATTTGTTTGGGATGCTAGATGACGATTCTTCTGTCCAGGGCGTTCGGAACGTCATCTCAAGCTGGCTTGAGCAGACAGTGGTGCACAATCCGTCTGCATGGATTGATCTCTGTCAGCGAATCATGTCTCGAACAACCGCTTCACAACAGGTTGCCGATGCTGCCAGTCGACAGGGTCCCAGGGATGATGAAGGAGACTCCTTGAACTTGGGGATGATACAGGAAGGAGTAAGTGGATCTCACCCAACATCTCGTTGGAGAACGCAATTGTTTGCCCTTCAATGCCTTCATTTTATCTGTACGATTGTGGCAAGAAGTGGGAGACGGGAACAGCTTGACGCTGCCTACGCTCGGACTCTGGGTTTACCCACAAATGGTCTTCTCGTGTCCCGAGTACCAGATCTCATCAAGATGGCGTTCACTGCGTCTGCAGCTTACGTGACTGAAATCCGGTTGGAAGGGCTTGTTGTCCTCCGAGACGTTATTGAAGTAATTTTTCTTCTTTATGAGCGCCTTAGTTCAAGTTGTTAATCACCGCTTAGGTTTTCGCCAAAGTTCCAGACCCCGCGTATCCTGATGCCCTACTCCTGGAGCAACATCAAGCACCTATCACAGCCGCTCTCACGCCAGCTTTCTCTTCTGACTCCACGCCTGAGATTTTGGCTTCAGCAATACACGCTTGCGCTGTGTTCGTTGGATGTGGTGTAGTTACGGACGTTGGCAGGATGGGCCGTATACTTAAACTGCTGACGACTGCGCTCGAGCAATCTAAAGGTTCGTTTTTGTCTTTGCACTTTCAGAGAATGCCTGAGACATGTCATTAGACTCGGGAATGTTGTCTATTGGAGAGACGGGAGAGTTGAGTCCTAACGCGTCGGCAATGTTGAGGATCTCAACCCTGTCAGCGTGGGCTCAACTCCAGGTGGCAACTCCTCAACAAAGGTATCTGGAAAATGTTGTGAAGCCACATCGGAGGACTCTCTCTTCGTTATGGATAGCTGCCCTCCGCGACTATGCAAGCATTAGGATCGATTCGGAATTCTTGAACGATATGTCCACGGTTGCTCTAGATTCGTCATATTCTAGTCTGGGGAAAGAAGTCCTTCTACCGGTATGTTCAGGATATCATAGTTCAGCAAGTTTCTTATTTTACCACCCAAGTATTACACGAAATCATGGTCCGTCATTTTGCAGGCTGTTGCGACGTCTATGGATAACAAGGATCCATTTATACTGGCGGCCATGGATGGTCAAGAATATACTTCTGACTCTCAACCAGCGAAGTTTGAGAAACGTGAAGAACCTACAGCTTTCTTCTACATCATTTTTGGCCTTGTGTACGAAGCGCTTGTCACTTCTTCTGCAGACTCAACCTCTACTTCGTCAGCCCGTCTTTCACTTGTGTTGTCGTCTCTGCAAGCACTGAGGTGCCTAGTACGGCCTGAATACTCTGGCAACGCTATGAAGGAGCCGACAATTTTTGACGAGTTCGTCAGTTTATGTTACCGGATAGCGATGACGGAACCTGCAAAGATTCAAGTGTATCTTTTGGAGGTACTCTCTTCATTCGCATCTTCTCAAAGACACTCTTCTAGGTATGTGGGCTCGTTATTAATGGTCAAAGTTTTGTCATTGATCAATCTCAGTTCTGGAGACGAACTTTCTATTACTTCACCAAAGGCTCATTGTCTCAGGATCTGTTCGTATATTCTCCAACATTCTACATCTGCTTCGCGCGGTCAGGCCATACGTTAGTATTTCTGATAGTCTTTTGATAACTCTCCGACTGACCCTCTACACAGAAGGTGAACCATCCGAGCGAATAAAACTAATTACAACGGCTTTTTCGGCTATCTATGCTGTGGCATCTTCAATAGAATCAACGCGAAGGGAGGAGATAAGAGCAGTGGCAATCCTTCTGTACGGTGGTGCGTCAACCTTTCTTGCCCCTTGTTTCCTGGGCTGCAATGAAATTGCTTTAGACCTTTTGAAGGACGAATCTTCCGAGATCGACCTTGTTGGCTCAACCCTTCCGGCTCTGAAGACGATACTGGTTGATCTACCGCTAGCACCTGGTCCTAGTAGCCAGGAATCTTATGAGCGTTTAGTTCATGGTCTGCTTTCTTCGTGCCTCTTAAATATTGATGCAATGAGGTTTGTTTTCGCTTTTGGAGTGTTCTTGATTCGCTGATTGCATTCTTGAAGTGGGCGTAATGGGTTGATTTCAGACAAGAAGGTCAAGAACAACATGTTGGCCACGGTCCTCGTCCTTACTGTCATACCGTCATCGATTAAAGTGTCTCAAGCGGTAATCGAGCATTGTTGTTTCTTGATTTCACAGAAACTTTTGGGCTCGGGCGAGGTAATTGTCTTGTCGTTCCAATAATGATATGGCTAACTTTGAATCTTAGTTATCGCTCACTGCAGCCCACTGTGCGAAAACACTTGTCGTCGCCTCAAGCGCTGGAAGTCCTATGCTTCATCATTGCGTGCGGCTCCTGGTTCCTGGATTAGTTGAATATGTGGCGAAGATGGCCCCACTGGTCCATGATGGCACAGTCACGGAAGGCCAAATAACAGCTATCGGTGAAGTATGGAAGGCTTTCTCCGCTTTCTTCTCGTCGACACCCGAAATACATCGTGAGCATAGTAATTATGCATGCATAATAAGCTGATACTGAATCCATGTCCATAGGCGTCCGCCTACTTGGTGTTTTATTACCTACCATTGCATTGTTGCTATCTACGTCTCAGGTTCCTGCGACGCCTTTGGTGTCGACACAGATGGTATCTCAGCTCCTGCAATATGCGACTTCATCACCTGCGGCCTTTAAAGATGCTGCAGCCAAATTAGATACCAATACCCGTGAACTGCTGGAACAGTCCCTTCGTCGGGCTGTTGGGGGCGGTACATCCATACCAGGATCAAACGCGGCAAAACCACAAATCTCATTGCGTTCTTTCTAGAGGTCATGGCTGGTGTTGGACGCATTTCTTGTATAGTGTATCCTTGTCATTAGAATGGACATGTACGGTATTAATTCAAAGTTTTCTTGCGCATCTACGGATCTGCTTGTGTTCCTTCCTTCTTTGCAGCCAACCTTTTGATAGTCAAAAAGTCGGAATCACAACAGATGATACGTAGGGAACTTGCACATATGCTCTGCCGAGTCTGTGACGTGGAGGCTCAACAGTGTAGTAAGGCGGGATTGGGTAGGGTGTAGGTGAGTGGATCGACAAAGTAGTATTTGGAGAGGACAATTGCAGGGAGGGAAAGGTTGTATCCCCAAAATACAGTCATTTTATTGAGCTCTTCGTTCTATCATATGAGGAAAATGTAGTTTGTTCAGTTGAAAAGTGCGAAGAAAACGACAAACTCAAGGTATGTCCATGTGTTTTCAATATACGTCTTACCTCGTTACGCCAAACACGAAAAGCTTATCCACAATGACATGCTGTGCCAAATCCACAACACTTCGTCCACAGCATGACCATTTTGTAGTCATTACTTGGTCTTCACGCGTTCATTTCTCTTTCACGAGGTGAAGTAGTAAAGCTAACATTAACCGTTGAAAGGAGGCTTTGTTTTCCCGAGACCACGAAGCTGCAATTTAGTAAGGAGCCAGAGTCAGACATTGAGATGGTGTTTTTGGGAGCATTCAGCAAGCTTAGTGAGATACAGGTACGATAAGCTGGATTAGGATAGGCGGAGGCGGTCTCTTCGGCCTCCTACGACGTATGAAATTGATAATTCATAAACGCATTGTGTTCAAGAGGTCTTGCCGTTGACGCAAGATATGGGTAACTTAAGGTGACTTAGGTACCTTTCCACATTGGCTTAAACCAGAAGTTGCGGTGCCTTGGGCAGCTAGGTCAGGCGTACGATACTAGCACTTGCTATACAGCGCTAGTAGGCAGCTGTTCCAGAGTTCCAGAGCGCGTGATGTTCAAGAATGCCACAGAAATTGAACAAGTATTACTGATCAACTGACCGAGTTCTAAGTGGCTTGGCATCATCAATCGTCTGCTGCGAACATGGTAATTGGAAGTTTTCTTGTCGCGTTGTACTTAGTTTCATAATCAATTTTCATTGGACAATCAATGTTTATACATCTTGATATTGCGGCACGAGTATGACGCACTGACGGCCATCACTTAATTCAAATTTGTTTGCGGATGCACGTACGACTTCGCGTAGAGGGGAATATAGGTTCTCAGTTCCCTTGTTACCTGAGAAATTATCGTCTCTGGTAGCTTCTAGTCCCCAGGTCTACCCTAAACGATTATATCAGCCGAACGAAACCATGAAGGTAATTATCGTCGGCGCCGGGATTGGAGGGCTCTCTGCCTACCACACTCTCAAGAAGTATCTTGCGAACAACAAAGTTACTATTAAAATATACGAATCCCATGGACCTCCTGGCACCACAAAGGTCGGAGGTGGTTTAGGCCTTGCTCCCAATGGCCTACGCGCCATCGCTTCTATATCACCCAAAGCCGCCGATTACATCCAGACAAACGGATATCCAGGTCCAATCTTCACTTTTCGAAATTCCTCTGGCCGTCTGTTAGGTCATTTCTGGAATGGACGCAAGGAACGTTATGGTTTCGACCAGATGATGGTCCGTAGGGCCATCCTGCACGAAGCACTTCTTCTGGATGTACCCGCGGACGCTATTACCTGGAACTCAAGGCTTCAGTCCCTTAGAGAGACTGATGAAGGTGTCGAAGTAGAATTTACCAGTGGATCTTCTGATACGGCTGACCTCGTAATTGGTGCTGATGGTGTATGGAGTGTTGTTCGAGAAAGCATTTTCGATAAGCAATATGCCCCCGTCTACGAGTAAGTTACTAAAAGCTCAAATTCAGCCAATAGAAGGATACTAACTCACAAACAGCGGTTTTTCAGGTGTAGGTGGGTTCATTCCTCTCTCCTGCCTTTCCTCACGCCTCAGAGAAAGCCTCAAGTCCGAAGGTGTATCAATGACATTTGGCTCGCCAGGCTTCTTTGGGTACTCACTGACATCCCCCACCTCCAAGTCCGTCGACCACAATGATTTAAATACTGACTTCATCCAATGGTGGTCCATCTACGAATCTCCCAATCTACCTACCCGCTCAGAATCAGACCCTTCAACTGTCCGTACGCGTCTCCTCGCCCAACATGCCTCCTGGAAATCGCCTCACGATTCTCCCGATGCGTCCGTGTACGAAGAAATCATCAATTTAGGATGCACGGCGGAAAACGAGTTCCTTGTCTTACCGCGCTATGAAGCGCCCCGCATGCCTTCCTGGAGCTCTCCCTCCGGCACCGGACGGATCATTCTCCTCGGCGATGCAGCACACGTCATGCCACCCGACTCGGGACAGGGTGCATCGTGTGCCGTTGAGGACGCTGTCGCTATAGGTGCTTTGTTGCGTCGGTATCTCGAGGTCGATGGACTTGAAACTAAGGCTGCATTGAAGAGTGTGGCGAATGCGTATGAAGATGTGAGAATGAAACGGGTCTGGAAGATTTTAGATTTAGCAAAGAGGAATGGGAATAGTAAGAAGAAGCAGTCGTGGTTGCAGCAACGGATTCGGGATTTATTCCTAGGTATTTTCTGTAAGTGAATTCGATTGATGTGTATCTTGGACTCTGTGCTGATGGATTTCCTTTTTTTTGTAAGGTAAACTACCGGAATCTATTAACGACGAGCTGTATATGTACGATGTGGAAGCTGTAGTTGACCAGTATATAGGAAAGTGAACAAGGCTCATTTTATGGGCCATCGACAGACACGACGCATCAGCCAAAAGGATGAGACAATGCCGATACAAAGATGAGAAAAATTAGGTGCAATGCGCAATGAAGTCGCAGATATGCTATGAAAAGAAGAGAAACAACCAGCTTGATTGGAGAAGGTTTGCATCAAGTCTTTCAACTTCTTATCACATTGAAATTGACATTAAAAATCTGACTCCACATAACATCGTTATAGGAAATGAACAAGGTCACAGAAGAACAAAAGAGACGCCCTGTGTAGCGGTTGGGTCCCCGCTATGGAAATGACTGGCAGCCCAGAGCATCCTCCACTCTTCGTAACGGGTCACAGATAGTAACTTCGGGACAGGATAGTCCAACTGGTTCGTCGTGTGCAATTCCGACGTGTTCCATTTCAGGCAAAACGTTACACCCGGTGACCACACTCCTTGGCAATTGACACTCCCATGTGGACGGGCGTGAAAGTGAATGCCAAAGGTATGAACGAAACGGTACAGACCCGAGTTCAAAATGACTGGATGCTCCGTCATATACGGTCACAATGCGGACCCTCCCTGAGGTGGATCCGTGAAGCTCTCCGAAGACATCCGATGTGAAAGTTATCGGATCGAGCGGTATATTCTTGATGGAATCGAGTTGGACAGATCTGCGCAGTCCTCAAATGCAGTATTAAGGACCAAGGTTCCGCGGCCTTAAATCCGCTATTTCTGAACTGTGTAGGGGTGCTCAATCCTTCACTCGCGTTGTTCGGTTAAAAACTGCAACCGAACAACGCGAGTGAAGAACTGAGCCCCCCGTTTAAATTTAGCAAAATTTGGCTCTCGAATCCGCTATCATGCGGACAAGGTTTAGCGGGAGGTCTCAGGGTCCTCCCTCCCAAGAGCTTCTGGATCTGGACTTTGTAAACTACGATACCCTACAACACTTTATCATGCCACTAGGTGTATGGATTAACCCGCCCCAAACTGGCTGGCCGGTCAGATCGGAGGCTTTGATTTGTACCCACAGTTTCCCAGTCCCTTCATGCCAAACATCTGATCAAAGCTTCTGAATTCATGGCGTGGTCGGCCCTAAATACCTCTTTCTACCCCGTCATCCATGGCTGAACCATCTGCAAAAGATTATGTCTCTCTGTGAGTGTAAAACTTTCAGGCGGCTAGATGTTAATCTGCTTGTTGCCGTCTCAGTACCGGTCCATTGGTAATTTTAATTAGAGTCAGCCCTTTCGACATGCTGATTGCAATAGTTTCTGGGGCAGTTGTTCAACGGCATTTTGTTAGGAATGCTTGTTATCCAAGGCTGTGCATGCCTCTCTCTTGGAGTGTGAACATTTCTTATGGTCTTTTCAGACGCGTATTTTAATTCACGTCGCCGAGATCACTTATGGACTCGAGTACTGGGTATTATTTCCTCTTGACTGTGTTCAAGAAATGGCTAAGTACTCCCCAAAAGTGACCTCAATTATCATGTTAGAAACACTTCAAACAGTTTTATTAATGCACTGTCTATGGCAACCGTTTGTCCTGAGCTGGGGTGATCCCAGCACATTTCTAAATCCTCCATGGTCTTACCTTTCTATCCCGATCATAAACGCTGTCAGTAAGTAGCGCTGTTCTTATCTAAAGTTAGATTTCTATGATGGTCCGTAGTCAGTGCGCTAATTCAAGGTTTCTTTGCCCGGTAAACCAAACGTTCTGGTAGAAGTTAGGTATTAACTGTGAAAGTGTAGGCAAATCTGGATCTTCAAAGAATCTTACTTTGTAAGGTCAATTGTCATTTTAATAACTATGGTAAGGAAGTTAATATTATCTCTTTTTGTTTGTTACATGCCAATGCAATTATCATTACAGATTGCACTCTTCCAGTTCTGCAGTGCAATAGCTTATACAGTGCAGGTATGGCTCAACTGACTATGTGTCTTTGAAGCAATATTTAACTACTGATACTGGCGATGGCGGAATCAGTTACCCAAAGTTACTCTCCTTGGAGCGATTAGCTTCCTGCCATTGATACTTGTAAGCTTGCATTTTAATCTTATGTACTTACTCACACAGATTCCAGTGTTGGTACATAGGACAAGTTGTTTGTGATATTCTCATTGCTACCACAATGGTCTACATTGTCAGCTATGTTTTACTTCCATTTTTATTCGGATGATCAACGTCTTCTAGTTTGCATCATCCAAAACATCGTATCTTTTTAAGAGAACAACCAACCTTATTGATAGGCTGATCATTCAAGCTATTCGAACTGGTTCTGTCACAACACTGGCAGCACTAACGGAATTAATCTTGTTCGTCACCCATCCACATAATTTCGTGCACATGTGCATGTGAGTACAGTCATTGTGTACCATGGATTTGCCTTACCTCATCAAAGTTTGCTGTTCATGTCAAAATTGTCAGTGTCATGTACAACTTTTCCACGGAGATGTTCACAAATCTACAGGTATTCAAATTGCTTGCTAGCAAACTTAAATGGACGATCAAAGATTAACATAAACACCTCTTTTGTATTCAACACTGTTCCACAAGTTGTTGTTCATGAAAATCCAAGGTTTAGTGCTACTGACGCTACTAATGACATTGTATGTGTTGCAATCAATGAAGGATGGGCATTGATCTCATTTCTTAATAGCATATTGAAACCTTCCGAACTGTTGAGGCCTTGTCAGATTCAAAGCCAAATAGCATTGGCTAAGACTTTTTTATTGAATATCTACATTTTAACAAGTGTTTTTCTCTGTAATAGCTTCTTATTTATGAGTTTTTAAGATGATGATTTAAAATTTACAAAAAAAGTTAAGAGCTAGTTTCACAACCTATTTTCAGGCTAGTTTGTCATGATGTACCCCATCCTCACTCCACCTACGTGTTCAACACCAACTCTGATTTTTCTAGTTTCTTCCCACCTTCTTTTTCATCAGAGCAATTAAATTCTTCCTTTGTTTTTCACCCACAATACTTTAGACAGACATCAATTAGCACAATTTAAATTATAAAGTTGTCAATGTTTTTATTTCTTTTCATTGTTGCTAATAGTGCCATTTGGGCACATTTAAATCTTATGTTGAAGTTTTCCAAAAGTGGCTAAGAGCTATCAGAGTCAATGTTCTCTTAGCATATATATACATATAGTATTAAGACTAGTTAAGGAGTGAAACTGAGGAAACCAGATGAAAGGGATATTTGCACTTCTTGCACTTTGAAACCATTCTTCAAAATTTTCACACTAGCCCTGCTTGCTTCTATGCATGCCTCACCTCTTTTTTATTCCCTATTATCTGCATCACTGTCATTTATTATGACCCATCCTTACTAACTGAACAAGACTACACAATTCCTTTATATTTTTTCCTCTACAGTAGCTCAAAAAACTGTTTCAATGTTTTATACTTTTTGAAAGATGACATTGGCATGAAGGATGAGAAGTACTTAAAATCCTAATTAAATCATGTAAGATACTATGTCATTGTAGCTACAGAATGAACTTAGGCTTATGTAATTAAGATCAAAATTGATGGAGAAATAGCAATTTTAAAATATTCACTTATTGGGACAGTCTTTTGAGCATCTTTAATTTTTCAGCTTTATTTCTGTTTTAGTTAAAAACAAGGAGTAAGTTGCATGTAAGAATACAGACAGAGTCACGTGACCATGTTTGGATATATTTGGAAGTGGTTCAAGTTGGTTGATCCACATTTTGACCTTCAATCACTATTATGAAATATATTCTTTTTGCACAATGCTCTATTATTGCTTCTTTTTTTGCTCAAGAGTACTCTCTGCATCAGATTGAGGCTCAACTGACCTAGGGAAGTCTACTATTGGGAGAATTAGTAGAGAGTTGGAGATGGACAAGGAAAACCATCTTGGAGGCCATCTTGCTGTAAGAGCAACTTCTGAAGGCTGTGACTCAGTCACAGAGCTGGTAGAGAAAGATCAAAAGATGTATTAATAAAGGTAATATAGGTACAATAGTAAAGTGCTAATCTAGCAGAGAAATAAAGAGAACAAGTCTAAAGAATCACTCTGCCTATTAATAGAAAATATTCCAAGGTTGAGTCATGTGACTATCACACCCTGATATCATAGTGTAGCATTGTCATGCTAATATCACACAATGTAACTAATGTGACTAATGTCATGGTTACATCACAAGTTACATAGTTACTAGATCATGGAGCCATGTAATTTAGATCACTTTTCCAGAGTCTGGCAAAGGCTCCAAACTAATAAGGAAGTTTGTTCCCACAATTCAGCCAGTGAGGAGTTTTATGAAAGCAGTAGGAGGCAAATGAATTAAAGTGAAAGGGCCTGGAAATTAGAAAGAAATATGGGGTAAGAAACCTTTAAAAAGATGGTTTCTTAATACTTGTTAAGCTTACTCCATGTAATAAATAAGTTATTGTTTGATAAATCTCAACTGAGAAATTTGATACAGCTGTCCAGGCCACTAATTTTATTAATAACATCATTTTCAACCCTATCTCTCCCCAGACCTATCTTTCCTTAGACTATCCAGAATGTGTTGAAGGAGGAGAAGTATCAGTTTGCTATTAAAAAAAAAGTTCTTATGCTCAAAGCTAAACATCAACAACTATAGCTTAAATAGGCTTAGAAGCATTAAAACTAAATTATAAAAAATCAAAAAAGAATATTGTAGATACATAAGATAAAGATTAATAAGATTGGATTAAATAAGAAGCAACATATGTAGAAGCTATAAGGAAAAGGCATTTCAGACTAAATATCTACACTTACTGTCAAGTATGGAGAGAAGAATAATATTATGGTTTGGGGCTGTATGAGTTGAAATAAGGTAGAAAAGCCTGTAGAAGTGGTAGAAATCATAAATGCAGAGCAGTACTGTGAAATTTTAAATGATAGAGCAAGAGCAAAGGAGAGCTTTGAAAAGTTGGAGATGGAGAAGAGTGCCTACTACTTTCAATAGAACAATAATTCCAAACACAACTTTAAGAGGAATGATAAGTGGTTTGAGGACAACAACTTTGATATTCTTTGGTGGTCAGCCCAATTCCCTGATTTCAACCCTATTAAACATCTTTTAAAATACCTTAGAGAGCAACTTAGGCAGTATGAAACATCTCCTCATAGTATGCATGAATTATTAGAGACAATTGCAAAGAAGTGAAATGAGATACCACTAGAAGTATGCCAAAAACTAATAACAAGCATGCTTAAAAGGATTCAAGCAATTATTAAAGCAAATGGAGAATATACAAAGTACTAGATACTAAAATTAGAAATGCTCAAAAAACTATTTCAATAAGTAAATATTTTAAAATGACTATTGCTCCATTAATTATGATTTTAATTATAAAAGCCTAAGTCCATTTTGTAGCTACAATGCCATAGTATTTTACATGACTTAATTAGAAACATAAGTACTTTTCATCCTTCATGCCAATGTCATTTTTCAAAAAGTATAAAATATTAAAGCATTTTTTTAAGCCATTATAATTTAATTTCTGCCATTATAAAGATTACAAAACAACTTCAACTCCCTCTACACCAAAAAACTTCTCTTTTAAAGTAATTCTAGAAATATACAATCAATGCCACAAGCATTTCTAAACTAACACACTCACTTTTAATATTACTACTCACTATATACTATATCAAGCAATTACTTCTACTTCTCAATACTTTTACACAATTATCTCTACTACACAATTAATTTCACCACTCAAGATACTTGCTAATATATAGAGAGAGCCTCTTTATAGCCAGTAGATAGTCTTAATATTAACTTAAATTATCTGAATATTTCTTACTTATTTATTTATTATCAACTTTTTATCTTCATCTTTATTATTTCTTATACTCTTATTTTCATTGTTTTTTAATCTAATTATTTATTTCTATTTTCTTCAAAGTTTCTCTATTTAAACTCATTTCAACTATAATTTCATTTTAGTCAACTCTATTTCTAACTTGTTTCAACTCTATTTTACTTTGTT